>PVLC010002208.1:0-119663 GCA_004027655.1 Graphiurus murinus | reverse complement strand
AAAAAAAAAAAAGCCAGATTAAAAGGATCTGGTCTTTCTGGCATGTTATTTAATATGTCTTCTATGGGAGGCTGAGACAGGAGGATCGTAGGTTCAAAGCCAGCCTTGACAATTTAGTGAGTCTCTCAGCAACCTAGTGAGACTCTGTTTCCAAATAAGAATAAGGTGTCTTGTACATCATGTTCACTAAAAGTGCTGTTAAATCTAACCCTGTAAGTTTTTCCATTATTAAAATCTTAATTCAGTTATTTGGAATTTTAGCAAAAATTTTGAACATTTTTTCTTTCACTTAAAATATTTTTAGCTAGGCATGGTGGTGCATGTATGTAATCCAAATATTTGGGAGGCTAAGACAGGAGGATCTGCAGGAGGTTTGTGGCCAGCCTTAGCAACATGAGGCCCACTACAACTTAATGAGACCCTGTTTCAAAATAAAAAATAAAATAGGACTGGGGGTGTAGCTCAGGGGTGTAGCTCAGAGGTAGAATTCCCCTGAGTTCCATCCCCTGTCTGTCTCTGTCTTTGTCTGTCTGTCTGTCTGTCTGTCTGTCTGTCTGTCTGTCTCTCTCTCTCTCTCTCACACACACACACACACACACACTTTATGGCACTGGGGCTTGAACCCAGAGCCATTCTACATCCCAGCCCAATTTTTTTCTTTTTTGTGGTATTAGGGATTGAACTCAGGGGCATTCTACCTCTGAGCTATACACCCAGCCCTATTTTTTTATTCTTTATTTTGAAACAGGGTCTCACTAAGTTACGGAATGCCTCACTACGTAGCTGAGGCTAGCCGTGAACCTGGATCCTCCAGTCTCAGCCTCTCAAATGCTGGGATTACAAGTGTATGCCACCACGCCTGTCTCCAGCCCAATTTTATTTCTTATTTGGAAACAGGGTCTCACTAAATTGTGAGGGCCTCGCTATGTTGCCAAGGCTGGCTTTGAACCTGTAATCCTGTCTCAGCCTCCTAAGTACTGGGATTATAAGTGTGCACTACCATGGCTCAAATATATTTTTAAGAAAAATAAAATGCCTTTGTATTACCTATTCTTTCGGATTTTCCAAGTTACTACTTTCCCTGATACTATGATTAATTGGAAACCAACTTTATATCTTGTTTTAATTAGTAGTCTTTTGGAAGCAATGGAATGAACACTTCACTCATGCTGGCTTAAAATAAAAATGGGCTTCATTTGCTATCTTGAAGGAGATCCCAGATGATATCCTTAGGATTCAGTTTCTCTACCTCTCAGCTCTCCCTTCTACTGTGGTGGTTTCATTTTTAAGGTTTTATTTGGTTATCTTCCATAGCTCTAGGCAGTTTTCCTCCAGGCTCAAAATGAAAAGGGAATGAGCTTCTCTTCTAAGAGTCCCAGACAGAGGTCTCAGTGTACCACTTTTATCTGATTAGGTTATAGGACTACTGGTGAACTTTTCATTCCCACTTTGTGAGTTCCGTGTTCATGGGCCCTCTGGATCCACAATGGAAACAACTTAATTGTGAACTGAATACAGATCTAGTGGGAGTGGGAGGCGAGGAGCCCTAAGGAATTTTAGGATTCTTTTGCCAAGAGGAGTTGATGGATCTCACATGATGGACAAGTGTCTACATTCTGCCATCTCTAGACTCAGTGATATGATAGGGAGATGTATTTAATGAATATTTCTGTTTGTCTAGAACATTGTAATCTTTTAATTTTTTCATTTCAAGAAATTAAGCAAAGAAGCATTTTGTATTAGAAGTAATTTTATATAGTCAATGTTTAAGCAACTAGTAGCTGGGCATGGTGGTACACACTTGTAATCCTAGTACTTGGGAGGCTAAGACAGGAGGATCATTTCACAGCCAACCTCAGCAACTTAGGCCCTCTGCAACTTAGTAAGACCTGTTTAAAAAAAAAAAAAAAAAAAAGTGGGGCTGGGGATGTAGCTTGGAGATAGAATGCCCCTGGGTTCAATCCCCAGTGCCACACACACACACACCAAAAAAAAAAAAAAATAGAACTTAGTACGAAACCATGTAATTGATACCTAATTTTCTGAATTGATCCTGAGATCATCTTATAGATAATATGTAAGGAATTCTCAGGTTTGTATGCTTGATCAGAGATAATTTTGTGTTTTTTAGTCCTGAGGGAAGTTACACTGATGATGCAAACCAAGAAGTGCGTGGGCCACCCCAACAACATGGTCACCACAATGAATTTGATGATGAGTTTGAGGATGATGACCCCTTGCCTGCTATTGGACACTGCAAAGCTATCTACCCTTTTGATGGTATGATGTTCTTAATCTGTTTGATAAAATTGATTCCTTACAGTCCTAATAATTCTCACTCACTTTAGTGTCCTTAGCTAACTAATATGTTGGCTGGAAATCATAATCCCTGTTCATTAGTATGCATACTTTGAACTTTATTCTAAATATAGAGGCTTTTTTCTCTATACCTGGAATTGAAAGAAAAGTATCCATTTTATTAGCATCCTAATACAGATTTTTACCTATCAGATTTGGTCAATACAGGATTTCCCTCTAGATCTTACTAATGTTCACATGTACTCAACACAGTTGAAGCAGCTTGAGCATATAGCCCACCTGGAAAGGGGTGGCTGGTAGATGTCACTTAATGCTCCTCCTTGTAACTTATTAAAATTGACAGAAAAGTATAAGGCATAAATGCCATTATTATATCCTAACCCTGCTGGTCACTGGTGAGAGTGGGAGAGAAAGAACATGGTATCTTCCAACAGTGCCATCTCTTCCCCCGTTGGAAAACAGACTCTGAGGGGAATAAGGCATTGTGGCCTTCTGTTGCAAATTTTTAGTTATCCCTACTAGAAATCTAGTAGGGTTTCATTTTGTGTGTTGTATTTATAACTTTTATTAAAAACTATTGCTCTGAAACTATTTCTCTTGGGCCCTGAAAAACCCTTTTCCTTAACGAACGAAGAGCAGAGTAATACCTTCATAAATAAGTTGTTGTGAAATGGTAGAAGATTTAAAGTCTTTCTCTACCCACCATTGTATTGGTTTTAAAATTAAGTAAAAGGAACTGGGATGTAGCTCAGTGGCAAAGCACTTGCCTTGCAAGTGCAGCGCCCTGGGTTCGATCCCCAGTTCCAAAAAGACAAAAAAAAAAAAAGACCCCCATCAAAAAAAAATTGAGAGCAAGAAAAAAAAATTGAGTAAAAGATGTAGTTTAGGGGTAGAGTGCATATGAAGCCCTGAGATTGATCCCCAGCACAGCAAAAGATAAATAAAATTACTTGAATAAAGGCTTTAGTAATTCATTCTGAGCAAATCTATCTAGGATCTTGCTATAATGTAATCTAGAGAATAGAGAAGGATTATAGTGTATGTTAAGTGAAGAGTCATTTGTGAACACTGTTAGCATGAAGCATGTCGGAAGTGGTTGGGGTGGGAAGAGAGAGTTCAGAGGTCACCTAGGCCTTAAAATTAGTTTGTGCTTTGTGGCTGTTCTGCTTCTACCATCACTATAGTGAAATTTGTATTTTTCTCTGCTTTTTAAACTATCTTCTGTCCTTACCTTCTCACTGTCTTGTTACTACTTTCCTGATCTAAACTTTTTGAATTATTTAGATAGCAACATTAAGATTTAGGAAAACTAATGAAATTGGAGTTATAATATCCTGTCAAATCCTATAATGTCACTGTGGCTCAGTTAGTTCATTTTTTATGTGGGTATTAATCTAGTCTCATAGCCTTATTAGTGAGTAGTTCAAGTGAGAATGTGTATGCAAGTGTTGGGCAAATTACAAAGCATCATAGAAAAGTTGCTAATGAGAGTCAGAAATCTAGTAGGGTTTCATTTTGTGTGTTGTATTTATAAGTTTTATTAAAAGCTGTTGCTCTAATTCAGTTATGTTTGTGCTATGAAAACTCTCACCTAGGACATAATGAAGGTACTCTGGCAATGAAAGAAGGTGAAGTTCTGTACATCATTGAGGAAGACAAAGGTGATGGATGGACAAGAGCCCGGAGACAGAATGGTGAAGAAGGCTACGTTCCCACATCATACATAGATGTAACTCTAGAGAAAAACAGTAAAGGTGCAGTAACTTATATCTAAACTCTCCAGGCAACTTTGTATCATATAGGAACAACATAAAATGAAAATATATTCAACAGGTCAGAAAAATTAAGAAAACTTAAAGGGCATCTTGATTTATTGTTCACTATGTGAGCTGAGTGCAGGGTTGATCTTAAAAGATGTGAATATTGGCACAAGAAACTGTTTTTGTGATGCTTTACCATTTGAGTAATGTTGGTGTGAAGCTTAATTGATGCCTTTTGTTTTATGTCCTGCTTAAGTCTTTGTGAAGGATATGTGTGGTTTTTTTCTTAATGATACTGGGGATTGAATTCAGGGGCATTCTACCTCCGAGCTTCACCCCCAGCCCTTTTTATTTTTATTTAGAAACAGGGTTTCACTAGGTTGCTGAGAGTCTCACTACTTGCTGAGGCTGTCCTCGAACCTGTGATCCTCTTGTCTTACCCTCCCAAGTACTGGGATTACAAGTGTGCTTTACCATGCCTGGCAGGATATGTGTTTTTAGCCTTATAAATAATAGAATTTGGTGTTTTGGTCAAGAGTCTATAGGTAGAATGCTTGCCCATCCTTTACTTCAGAAAGCACAGTGACTAGTGAACTCAAGTAAAGCTGCTCTGACATGCTATAGAAAGCTGACTCCCAACAGAGTGGTTTGTTGTAGTTTGAATTTGTAGCTTGTTTAGGAAGAAAAGTAATAGTTGAGTAATTAGGTAAAATAATCATTTCAATTTTCCTCTCTATTCTGATTTCCTAAAGGAAGAAAATAAGCACCTAGTGCATAATCTATTTAAATAGTAGGCTAATCAGGAGATCTACAAAGTATATTACCTGTTCTAGCTCCTTTTTATTTTTATTTTGAGACAGGGTCTTGTTAAGTTACCTAGGCTGACCCCAAACTTGGGATCTTCCTGCCTCAGCCTTCTGAGTAGCTAGGATTATAGAGGTGCGCCACCATGCTTTGCCTCTGGTCTAAACCTTATGTGAAAACAGATTCCTTTTGAGACCTGAAATATTTTCAGATTTACTAGTAATTTGCAACAATGCACAAACTTTCTTCAAATTAATCTTAATGCTTGTATTTTTCATCTTGAAAATGTCTTTGGGAATATCACTTTAGTGGTTTTTAGCATTTAACAGGAAAATACATTCTAAATCAGTGATGATAGAATTTTTCCTTTTAAATGGAAGAGAAAATCTGGCAAAGTTTGCTTTTAGAAGAGAAACAACTTTTTTGACTAAAGGAAAATGTCTCTGTATTACCATTTTGGTCCTCATTTTAGCGGAACCAGCAGTTAGTGGAATATATATATTTTTTCCTGTTTAATTTCAATAAAAATTTGCTAGAAACATCACACAGCAAGGATTGTGTGTGCTAGTTTTGTGGTCACACCTTGAGTTAGTTGTGTGGGGAAGCAAAGGGAGGAAGCAGTATGACTGGTCCTTGATTTTCTCATGTTTCAATTTTTTCTGGTGTTTTTAATAGCTGACTATAACGTGATTATAGAGACATTTGGGACAGACACTTTAAACTGAACACCCCTTTTGGTCTTACCAAAGTCTTCAGTAATTGTTCTTTTCTTTTTCCTCCTGGACTACAGGTTCCTGAAGAGGGTTTCTGAGGAAATGGGCAAGATGTTGAAGGAGGTTACATGCAGCTGCTTTTGGGGGGAGGGTATTAGAGTTGTCAGGCTCAAAGAGAGAGTGAGAGAAGCAAGTTGCATGCGTGCATGCAGACATGATTTTTTTTTTTTTTTTACTAACTTCATTAGCATTTCCATACATTGTTTTTAAAAATTCTTATAACACCAACCCTTAAATTCCTAGTTAATAATTATTTACATAGAAGAAAGAAAAAAGTCTATAATGGCTGACCCTTTTTCCATTTATTTTGCTGGTGTCCAAATTAGAAAGAATGCAGAGCTATCATAAAATTTGTCTTACATTTGGCTGTCCCAATAGGACTGTCTTCATCCAGCTCTGTTTTAATTGGCTTTTAGACCATTGTCTATTAGAATCCTTGCCGCCATGTGTCAGTGTCTGCCTGCGCCACCTCCGTGCTTGCTTAACATCCTGTTGCATGTCTAGAGTGATCGGGTTTAGATTTTTCAGGCATGTCTTTATAATCCCTTGTTCTTGTCAAAGCCTTTGTTTTGTTTTACATTTGTAGTGCAGATCACTGTCATCTCCAGCACTAATGTTTCCATCTTAGTTTTTGTGTTGCTGCTATAACTTCCCCACTGCAAACATTCCAATTTTGTCATTACGAAGATGTGGTCTATGAACCTGAAGTGTTTATGATAAGAAAAAGAAAACATCTCTGCTCTAGCCTACAGCCCAGTTGAAAGAACTCTTTGAAACATGATACATCTTTAGCACCTCAGTCTGGGAAGAACCTATAGTCAGCACTGAAGTCCTGGCATAATAAACACAGAAGATACTCACCACCTCAAGACAAAGGACTGTTGTCAGAAGTCAGCTGCTTCCATTCAAATGCTGCCTTAAACTAGAGTGCCTAAATCTGTTGATTGCCAACACTACCACTACAGTATCCCACAAAGGGCTTATGTGTCAGCTCAGTGCGACCTCCTTTAACTCTGCGGCACTGCTGCAGCAGCCAATGTAGCCTTGGTAGGTGACTTTTAGAGCTCTACCATGTACAATGGTGCATCTTCAAGCTTATGCATCAAACTAAAGACATGTCTGAGTCCATTTTACTTTTCTCAGTATTTTGAGAAGTTTTATGGACCACTCCCTCCCATTCTCTTTTAATTTGGGGTTATGATGCTCTCATTTGATAATTACAATGAATAGTCTGTTTCCAAGTGATGCTTTTGTTTGAACCAGATAAAATTTAGTGAAACTTTGTAATGATCTATGTGCACTTTTACTTGTAAAACAGAGATTTCTGTATGTCTATACTTGTAAATATAATTGTCCTTAGTGCCCCTGTTGCTCATGTTGTCCTGCCTCACATTTGTGATTCTGTATCTGAACTAATTTCATAGTAGTGTTGTAATAGGGAGGTGGGCAGGGTGGGGGCTATTTGTACCACTGAAGCTTCATTAATTTGGTTCTTTACTGTTTTGAGGGGAGAAAGAGAACGTGAAATCGTTTGTGTATTACTGGATTTTAAGCAATATTTTAGAAGCTGTGTGACTGCTTTAATAATTTTTCCCAGTGTTATTTGAATCATACTACCAGTTATACTAAAGCTGAATGACAATTGTGTGAAAGTTAATGCCTTCCTAAGATCAAGTACACCACTGTTACACAGCTGACGTATAGTGTATTACCTTTGAGACTAGTAAACTATAAAGTTTAGATAATGAATCTCGTTACAGGGTTATTTATATAATGTGACATTATCCAATACTGACAGACTACATGAAGTAGTTTTAAAATCTAATGCTATTTTTATTTTAAAGGTTAGCGATGAGAAGGAAATGTGATCTGGCTGTGTTTGTCTTCTGTACAAAGACTGAAGTGCTTATGTTTTTTTGGCTAGCAGCCACAGAGGGCAAAGTTTAAGCTTTCTTGTAAGGACTAACTGTTCTTTTCAAGCTACTGTTTGTTTTTCTAAAAGCAGAATTTGCTTCCGTAGGAGGCAAGTTCCTTCATGTGGAGTAGTGCAACCTGTATATGGGTTATTACAATAGGAAAGACATTTGTACTTGCAGTTTAAATCATTCTTAAATTTTGAACATGTGAATTGTCCAAAAGAAATCTTAAAAATTTCAGTAATTTTTACTCTGTGCACATGTTGATTTCTTAATGGTAAAATGCTTTGTTTAAGATAGTGTTCTCTGTTGAGAATATTTTCATGGAATAAAACAATCTTTTCATGGTCAGTTAAGGTCTATAGTTATCTTTTATTGCTATGTGAACCAAAGATATGTAATGATTTTGTTTATTTGTTATTTATTTATTTTTAATGTGGTACTGGGGATTGAATCCAGGGGCATTGTACCTCTGAGCTGCATCCCAAGCCTCCTTATTTTTTTATTTTGAAACTGAGTTACTACGCATTGCCTTTGAACCTGTGATTCTCCTATCTCAGCCTCCAAAGTACTGGGATAACAGGCATGTGCCACCACACCTGGCTGATGATTTTGTTCTTGAATGTGCTAAATTTCAGATAATACAAAGTAGATAATAAGTTCTTGAAGTGGGGCAACCTTTTTGGAGAGCAATTTGGGAAATTTTATTCTGATTTTAGTTTCTTTTAAGGTTTCCTAAAGGAAAGAATAAGTAACTTTCTTTAGAGTGAGTTTAAATTGCATGTAATAATTTGGATTTATGTTTGTTCAACAGTAACTGTGTTGCACAGACTTTTCTTTTACATTATCCTATCCTCTGCATCTGTAAGAGTTGTCCTGGACCACATAGCCCAGCCTAGTGCTGGCCAGCATTTCCTGTGCTTCTGCTTGATTCCAATCAATGAAGGAGCACTGTGCTTCCTGGTATTTCAGAGTATGGGAAGAAAACATTTGTTGTAACAATATAACATTATAACTATTAGTCTAATTTCAGAAGATTCACTTAGTTATGTGAAACTGACTGCAAACATTTAGAAACTCAAAAAAGGAATAAAATTCAAGGTAGATCCTAAACAATGGAAAGTTGCAATTGTTGAGATGAAATTTTAGAGATCATTGCAAAGCTTTGGATATAATGACACAGGAAACAAGGAAAATGCTGTCAAATGTTACAGCTTCCAAAGAACAGGTTAAAAAAAAAAAAAAGCAATAGCAGCTCAAGACAAAAGGGCTTTTAAAGTACTAAATAATCTGAGCATCTGGGGGAAAATGTTACAGACAACCGACCTAGGTTCCTGAGAATAAGCCATGTCAAATTAGCCTCATTTCTTTCTCTAGATACAAATAGGAGATTCTAAGACATGCTTAATATCTTGATTTCAGTACAGTTTTAATTTGACAGGATTTCTTATTTTTATAAGATGGTGACAGCTTTGAGTAGAGAATGGGGGCTTGTGACAAGCTGATTTAGTAAACCCAGAATGTCAGCCCTGAGGAGAATTTCCTGTGGAAATTGTGTCTGTGTATATTATGAACAATAATAAACAAATCTGTCATCAGCTTAGCAAATGGAAAATTATCATCTCTTCTTCCAAACAGTAGTGTTAACCTAAATTGTGAGTTTGTTTTTCTGTATAGTTTTGCCATGTGAGTATTTATTCCTAAACCTGACTAACTTATTTTTGAGCTCTATAAGAATGATGTGTAAGCAGGACTGATATTTAGTCAGTACACACTGATGTATAGCCATAGTGAATGCTAAATGTCAGAATATTTCCATACTGGTTGGTAAAAGTACTAACTCAGAAAAGTAGTTATAACTACATAATTGTATAAGTTCCAGTTCCTGCGGTTTATCTCAAAAACCACCCAAACCCAAAAACGCTCTGTGACACCAAGGCATTTCTGGCGTAAGCACTGCACACAAAGCTAAAGGGTTTATTTTAAGTTTACTAATTTCAAGTGCTGGAGAATCTTCTCTGGTATCCCAAGCCCTTGGGAATGGGAGTGAGAAGGCCCTGGACAACCAAGCTGAGGGGCTCTACTCTTCATCTCTCGAAGAAATGCCACAGGCCAGGTGTTAAGTGTGAGTGGCAGCTGGGGAGGCGGGAAGGGAGCCTGTGTGGACACAGACGTAGAGAGCGTAAGCCCTGATGACACAGTAGTGCCTCTTAGAAGGTTTCCGTAAGTTGTGCTTTATTTGGCAATGTGTTCTATGCTGTGGAGGGTGGCCTGCATGTGCATTTCAGGTGTGAGAAGAGCGACTGCTCTCTAGAGGAGAGTTCTGCAAATGGCAGCCCCACACTGTTGTGTTCTCTTCCTCCTCCCCTGGGCCACCGCTACAAGTCCACTTTCCCTCTCACTGGCCTGCTGGGCAGACCAAGCCTCTCTGACTGAGAGACAGAAAAAGCACAGACTTGCCTCATGTGTTTTTATTCTCCCTTCTTTCCCCTTTGGACTTTGTCCTGCATTACACAGACATCTAACCAGGCTCTGGTGGCTTCCTGATTGGCCAGTGTGGGGGACACAATCTGGGTGTGGAACAAGACACAAAACCCACAAGCTCAAAGATCTGATAAACCAAGATCAGCAATCCCCAATCAACTTACCTCCTCTTCCTTTCTCCACTCTTCTGTGGCTGGGAACTCCTGCCACTGCTCTGGGCCTGTAGCCAGCATCCAGATGCTACAGTGCTGTCTGATGAGGGGAAGAGGTGGGATGGAGACCAGCTGTATATCCCTTCTCTTCTGGGCCAGACAGCACCTTAGTAAACTAATGACCATGGACTCAGAGTGATTTAAAAAGTGAGCAGTTTCCTATGTGGAGTCATAGGTTATAGGGGCGTTATTTACCTGGTGACAGCCGTAGCACACAAGGTTATACTAAACATTTGTTGGAACAATGATTTGAAAATTACTAGTAATTTAGAAATTATTTGGGCCACTTTTATCACTTTTTTTTTTTTTTTTTTTTTTTTTTTTTTTTTTTTTTTTGCGGTACTGGGGATTGAACACAGAGGTAAACGCCCCCAGTCCTATTTTTATTCTTTATTTTGAAGCAGGGTCTCACTAAGTTGTGGACTGCCTCACTAAGTAGCTGAGGCTGGCTGTGAAACTGGATTCTCCTGTCTCAGCCTCTCAGCCTCCCAAGTATTGGGATTACAAGTGTGTGCCACCACACCCAGCTACTTAAAAATTTTATTATGTGGTTTACTTAAAGAATAAAAGGAGCATTCAGTTTCTATTTTATGGAATAATTTGAGGAGCACTAGACTTAGTTCTTTGAAGTTCTTATAGAATTCAGCTGGGAATCCATTGGGTCCTGTGTTTTTCTTTGTTGGAAGGCTGTTTAGTGCTGCTTATCTCTTATTACTGGTCTTCTTAGGTTTTGTATATCCTCTTGGTTCAATTTTGGTAGGTTGTATGTGTCTAGAAATTTGTTGATTTCTTCTGGGTTTTCCAGTTTATTAGAATAGGTTTTCAAAATAGCTCCTGATGATTCTCTGGATTTCCACGATGTCTGTAGTGATAACTACCTTTTTGTCTCACTAATTTGGGTCATTTCTCTTTTTCTTTTGGTTAGGTTGGCTTTATCCATTTTATCATTTCCAAAAAAACTTAACTTTTTGTTTTATTGTTCATGTTGGTTTTTTATTCCCTTATTAATTTTTACTCTCACTTTAATTATTTCCTGACTTCTACTGGCTTTGGGCTGGTTTGTTGCTGTTTTTATAGTGCCTTGGGATGCATCATTAGGTTGTTTATTTTGAATCTCTTTGTTTTTTAATGTGGGTGCACAGTGCTGTTAATTTTCTTCATAAAACTGCCTTCATAGTGTCCCAGAGATTTTGGTAAGTTGTGTCTCTATTTTCATTTGATTCTAGGAATTTCTAAATTTCTTGTTTTATTTCTCCTATAATCTAGTCTTCATTCAAAAGTGTATTACTCAATCTCTTAGCAATTCATCTGTATCTTCTCTCTATTGATTTCTAATTTCAGCCCATTATGATCTGAGAAGATGCAAGGTATTATATCAGTTTTTTGTGAATTTGCTAAACTTGCTTTGTGGCCTAGAATACGGTCTGTTTTGGAGGAGGTTCCATGAGAAGATGAGCCTGAATTCAGCTGTTGGGTAAAAATATTCTGTAAATGTCTGTTATATCCATTTGATTTATAATATTTTTAGGTCTGAAGAGTCTTCACTGCTCTTTGGATGATCTATGTAATGTTGGTAAAGGTGTGTTGAAAACTCCCAGTATTATTGTATTGGAGTTGAGTCTTAATGTCAGTTAGTGTTTGTTTTATGTAAGAAGATGCACTGATATTTGGGGCATAAATGTTTCTATCTTCTTGTATTATTCCCATTATTGGTAAGAAGTGACCCACTTTGTCTCTTCTAATAAGTTTTAGCTGCTTTTTCAGATATGGTAGCTACTCCTGCTTGCTTTTGGCCTAGCAATTCATATTTGAAGCCACATCAAGAAGATTGTGCACCATGACTGAGTCAGTTTTTTTCCTGGGATACAAGGTTGTTTCAACATACGCAAACTAATAAATATAATTCATCACATAAGCAGAACCTATGACAAAAACCACATGATCATTTTAATAAAGGCAGAAAAAGCATTTAACAAAATCCAATACCCATTCATGATAAAAACACCGAAGAAATTAGGGATAGAAGGAACAGGGAAAACAAAGTATTTCTTCTAAAATCAAGAGCAAGACAAGGATGCCCAGTATCACTCCTGTTCAATGTAGTACTTGAAATTCTAGCCAAAGCAACAAGGCCAGAGAAAGAAATTAAAGGCATACAAATAGAAAAAGAAGTGAAATGATCTCTATTTGCAGATGACATGATCCTATACTTAGAAGATCCAAAAAACTCAGCCACTAGAGCTGATACACAAATTCAGCAAAGTAACCAGATACCAAATCAACTTTCAAAAATCAGTAGCTTTTCTATACACTAGCCATGAATGCCCTGAAAAAGAAATCTGGAAAAACAATTCCATCCACAATAGCCTCAAAAAAAGAAAAAAGATACTTGGAAATAAATCTAACCAAGAAAGTAAAAGACCTCCATAATGAAAATTATAGAACACTGAAGAAAGAAATTGAAGAAGTCCTTAGAAGATGGAAAGACCTCCCATGTTCTTGGATAGGCAGAATAAATATTGTCAAAATGGCCATACTACCAAAAGCAATCTACATAGTCAATGCAATCCCTATCAAAATACCAATGACGTTTGCAGAGCTAGAAAAAAGCACTCCTAAAATTCATATGGAAAAAAGAAAAGACCCAGAATAGTCCAAGCAATCCTGAGCAATAAGAACCATGCTGGCAGTATCACAATACCGGGTTTCAAATTACACTACAGAGCCATAGTAACAAAAAAGCATGGTATTGGTACAAAAACAGACACACAGGCCAATGGAATAGAAGATTCAGAAACAAATCCTCATACTTACAATCAGTTGAATTTTGACAAAAGTGCAAAAACATGCTAGAGAAAAGAGCCCTTTTGACAAATGGTGCTGGGAAAACTGGATATCCATATGTAGGACAGTGAAATTAGATCCCTGTCTCTCACTCTGTACAAAAGTCAAGATAGATCAAAGACCTAGAAATTAGGCCAGAAACTGCAATTAATAGAAGAAAACAGTACCAACTGCAACGTAGAGGTACTAGTAGAGACTTTCTCAATAATACCCCCAAACCTTAGGAAATAATAAATGGAATGGCATCAAACTCAAAAGCTTCTCCTCAGCAAAGGAAACAAACTAAAGAGAGAACCTACAGAATGGGAGAAAATGTGCCAACTACAACTCTGATAGAGGACTAATACCTAGAATATCTAAAGAATATATAAGGAAACAACACTAAAATAGTCCAATCAAAATGAGCAATTGAAGTGATAGATACTTCTCAAAAGAAGAAATTCAAGTGGCCACTAAATCTATGAAAAAATGTTTAACATCATTAGCAATTAGATAAATGCAAATCAAAACTACACAGAGATTCCATCCTACTCCAATTAGAATGTCAATTACCAAGAATACAAATAACAACAAATGCTAGGGAGGATGTGGGGAAACAGGAACACTCATACACTGTTGATAGGACTATAAAGTAGTACAACTACTTTGGAGATCAGCATGGAGTTTCCTTAAAGAACTAGGAATGGAACCACTATATGACCCATTTGCACATCTCTATATTTTTCCAAAAGAATGAAAGAATAGCTTCATGCATACCCATGTTTATAGCAGCACAATTAACAGTAGCCAAATTATGGAGCCAACCAAGATGTCCATCCGCAAATAAATGAAGAAAGAAAATATGATATATACACATAATAGAATTCTACTCAGGCATAAAGAAAAACAAAATCGTGTTGTTTGTAGGAAAATGTGTGGAAATAGAGAATATTATACTGAGATCACTCACTCTCAAAAAGTTAAGGGTTTTATGTTTTATATGTGGAAAATAGAGAAAATAGGAAGCATAAGAGACCTGAAATAATTGTGGAGAGAGACCAGTAGAATGGTGGAAGGAGATTGGGAGAGGGAGTGGGAAGGGGAAAAAGGATCCAGGAAGGAAACAGTTTAAATAATACTATGGCAATATATGAAGGTATTACTAACAATTTCACTAACATGTATGAGGAGGGAGGAGATGGGGAGTGGGGTAGGATCTGAAGGGAAATACACCAAGAGCTGTGTGCGTGTATGTTTGTCACATTGAGCCTAATGATGTGTAATTGCAAGGCACTAATAAAAGTTCTTAGAAGAATTATTGATTTGCACATTGGTTAATGTATTATATTAATTTACTAACAACCTGCTTGTCAGATATTCTGAATATTCCAGTGTCTTGAAACTTGCTTTTCACCCAGCTTTGTTTGTGAGATTGTCCATGTTTATGCACAGTTCTATTCATTATGTGAATATACACAATTTACCTTTCTTCAGGCTACTCCCTAATTTTACTCATATAAACAGTGCTGTTTATGCACATTCACATGCATGTTTACTGATAACAGGAGTTTCTCAAACATCTGTACCTAGGAGTGTAATTGCTAACCTTTGGGTTATATTAATTTTCAGTTTTAAAGATAATGCCACATTTAACCTCCAAAGTTATTGCAATAGTTTTTACACTTCTGCAAGCTTTGTATAAGGGTAACTTAACATATTCCATATCTTGACCAATACTTAGGAGTTAGGCTTTTCAATTTTTGTCAGTTCAAAAGATATAAAAGCAATTCATTGTAGTTTTAATTTTGTTTCCCCAATTATTGATGCTGAGCATCTTTAAGTGTTCACTCTTTCCCTGTCTGTGAAAAGCCTGTTTTTATCTTTGTCCATTTTTTTCTTTGGTTGATTGTCTTTCCATATTTATTTATGAGAGTTCTTAATGTATTAAGGAAGCTGATTAGTTATTTCCAAGTGTGTAACATAACTGGGTTGTTGTGGCTTGGAGTTTCCCACAATGTTGCAGTCATCTCAAAGCTTGACAGGAGCTGTAGCATCCACTTCCAGGACCATCCTTAGGGTTGTTGGCAGGCCTCAGTTCCTTGCTAGCCATGGACCAGAGGCTTTAGTTCCTTACCATGTGGACCTCTTCAAACAGCTGCTCATAATGTGGCATCTTGCTTTCTCCAGAGCGAGTGATCCAAGAGAATAAAAACTCAAAACAGAAGCTGGAGAGTTTTTATAACCTTACCTCTGCCCTGTGCTCTGGGTTACAAGGACCAACCCCAGTATGATGTGGGAAGGGACAACACAAGGTTTGTATCAGGAGGCAGGGAACACGAGGGGCCAACATGGAGGCTGCGTGCCATACTGGTAATTCTTAGTTTATGTGTTGCTAATCAATCTCTTTTTCTCTCTGGTGTGTTTTAAAGAAGTTCTTCATTTTACTGTATATTTACTAGTCTTTCATGACTAATGCTTTTAATATCTAGTTTAATAAATTATTTAATTCAAAATAAAAAATATATTCCATATTCTAAAAGTACTATGGTTTTGCCTTTCACATGTAGATTTTTAACTCATCTAGATTATATTGTGTTATAAGGTAAGGAACAAATTTTTCCCTTTCATTCGCTTAAGCAGTTATTCAAGAATTATTTTAAAACTCATCCTTTCCCCCAAGGATCAGCAGTATCACTTTGTCATATGTTCCCTTAACTGAACTACAGCTATTTAATAGTCAACTTTTTTATATAGATATATATCTGGTAGGCACTTTCTTGGTTTTGATTTTTGTAAATTTTACTCCAGACCTGTATGAGGACAAGTTTGTGGTTGTAAATCCTCACTAAAGACTCTTACTCTAATTATCTTGTATACATGAAGATAGGCACGTTTCCTGGTGTGATGGTTAATTTTAGGTATCAACTTGACTGGATTAAGGGATACCTAAAGAACTGGTAAAGCACTATTTCTGAATGGGTCCCTAAGAATGTTTTCAGAGATTGGCATGTGAGTTAGAGGACTGAGTGGGAAAGATCCAGCCTCTATGTGGGAGGGCACCATCCAGCTGTCCAGGGTACCAGAATAGAATACAAAAGTAGAGAGGTGGTGAGTTATTTACTCTCTTTTCTGGAGCTGGGACACTTCTTTCTTACCTTTGGACTCTAGGACTTACACCAGCAACCTCCCAGGTTTTCAGGCCTTCAAGCTCAGACTGAGAGTTACACCACTGGTTTAGCTAGTTCTGAGGTATTTGAAGTTGGACTGAGCCATGCTACCAACAAACCAGGGTCTCCAGCTCATAGGTAGCCTGTTGTGGGCCTTCTCAGTCTCCATAATTACATAAACCAATTTCTCTAATAAGTCCCCTCTCATTTATCTGCATTCATGTCTCACTGGTTCCCTTTCTGAAGAGCCCTAAGTGGGTTTTTCTCTCCCTTTAAGGATCCCTGTTTAATTGGGCACATTTCACATTCAGCAATCCCAGGACAGTTTCCCATTCATTGAACTGACAAGAGTATTTCCCTCCAGGTCTACCTAGGTTAAGCTCTTTTGTTTTCTATATCTTTTTGAGAAAGAGTGAGGGGAGGCCAGTTCCTTGGGACTTTGATTTAAGTTTTATTTTAGTGAGGGGGGTTTATAAGACCTTCTGAACCACTATATTGCCCAAAGTAGAAGTATGCTTGTTTTTTTTTTCCCCAACAAATAACAAATGATGTGATGGCACCTTTAAAAGGGGGCTGGGCCCCATGATTCATTAATGAAAATAGCCTAAGAAACTATTAGAAATTAATAATTCCTTTGTATTAAACAGACCACCATGAGAGACTCATTTTGGTTCTAATAGGCACATTTAAGATAACTAAGTTATAGTGTAGAATCTATAACTAATAAATCATATTTTTTCAAAGACTAATATTGTGAAGAAATTTTTATAGCCTGTTTGAAAAAAGATGGACATAAACTTGGTATAGCCCCAATATTATTTAAAAAAATAGAATGAAAAGTTTTTTTTTTTTTTTTTTTGTGGTACTAGGGATTGAACCCAAGGGCATTCTACCTCCTAGCTTTTTGCTCAAGCCAATTTTATTTTTTGTTTTGAAACAGGGTCTTGCTAGGTTGCTGAGAGCCTCATTACTTCCTGAAGGTGTCCTTGAACCTGTGATCCTCCTGTCTCACCCTCCCAAGTACTGGGATTACAGGCATGTGCCACCTTTAAATGTTTGACAGTTGGCAGAGTGACAGAATAGTCTAAAATAGGGAAAAATTAAGAGGGTACTGATAAACTAGAAAGGGTCTCCTTTGAGAAGTTAAAAACTGAGGAAATGAACCTAAAAAGCTCATTTTTGTCCTTATCATCTAGAAGAAGTGATAGTTCATATGCTTGCTTTCTTTCTTGTTTAAGGAATTCTTAGTTGATTCAAAGTAAAAAAGATATTGTATATTCTAATAAGTGTTATGATTTTACCTTTCACAGGTAGGTTCTTTTCATCTCTTTAGGTGTTAGCTTGACTGGATTAAGGAGTTCTAGAGAACTAGTAAAGCATTTCTGAGTAGGTCTGTGAGATGTTTGCAGAGGAGATTGACATGTGACTTAGTGGACCAGGGGGACTATCTGACCTCACTAAAGAGAGGTCATGAAATCTAACAGTAACCAACACCTGGGTGCTCAGTTCCTACACTGTGCTATACACAGGACTCAGTGAGATAGGTTAAAGTCCAACTGTTAGTCACACCCAAATTTGAGTTTGAACCTAGGTCTTTTGGAGTCAGTACTTCCTTGTATCACTATTTACTGT
Organism: Graphiurus murinus; assembly: GCA_004027655.1. Lineage (NCBI taxonomy): Eukaryota > Metazoa > Chordata > Mammalia > Rodentia > Gliridae > Graphiurus > Graphiurus murinus. Next base: position 101,773 of record PVLC010002208.1, on the reverse strand, counting down.
TTCCTAAGACAGAAATCTTAACTTTTTCATACTACTTCCATTAATGTTGGGTTATTATCATATAGTGGCTGGGGAAGAAAGTGTGTTCAGAGGCCAAAAGGTGGAAACTAAGATGAATTGTTTAATATGGAAGAGACTGGATACAACTGTTTCACAAAAAGATATTTTAATTCATGACTATTTACATTTTTCATATTTACTTAAAGAATATCATACAACTGATACCTTCTGAAATGTTTCATGCTTTTAAACTCTTCTATTTACACTTATTTGACATAGAATTAAAACTAAAATGGTCAAATATTGTAATAATAGAAAACAACCAGCCAATATAGCTAGGTCTTCTCTTAAATTTGCCAATCAACATTAGCAATAGTTACCTTAACAATAAATTATCATTCATTTAAAAATCAGTAGTAATTTTAAACAATTCATAAATAAGTGTGCCCTGTGTGATTTATACATTTAATATCCTATAGATACCAAAAGTTTGTATATTTCAGATTTGCACATTATTTATCAGATGATAAGCTTTCCCAAAGAAGAAATTAGGGAAGCTTGAAGTAATACCCTAAGGTTCCCTGGAAAGTTTTCAAAGCTCTGCCTGCTTTACAGAAGGAGGAGGTTCCAATTTACGTGAGAGGGCAATTAAAATCTGGTTGAATTTGTCGTATCTCTCTGTCTGATTGACTTCTGCACCTTTGCTGCCCCACAGCAATCGCATTTGAAATTCAGTCTTGAAAATTTCATTCAAGTCTTCATCTGGCTGAAAACCTAATCAAAAGAAAAGAAACAAGTTACCTCAGGTTTTGCCTAAAACAGTGTTTAAAATGATTGAAAAATTGCTTGTTTAAATAGGATCAAAATGAACTTTGTCTTCTCTCAGAACTTCAAAAAAATGCCCTCAAAGAAGAATGTAGGAGCTACTCTAACCTCAAGAAGCTGAAGATTTAATAAGTAAACTCACTAAAATACAATGGAATGAAATCTGTGTTTACAAGCCATTGTGAGTTGAAGTGCTATGAAGTGTGTTCAGGGTGCTGTGTTCATAACTATATAATTTACATGCTATGTGGTTCACCTGTTTTAGCGGTGCAGTTTGATTTATGATAGTAAATTCATACAGTTTTAGAACCCTTCCCTAGAAAGTTTCCTAGTACCCCTCTACTGCCAGTCCTTGTGCCTTCCCTAGCCAGCCACTGATCTGCTTGCTGTTGCTACAGAATCAAACAATACAGACTTCCCTTTAGTCTTTCTCCACTTAGCATGATGTTTAGACTACTGCATATGTTGTATGTTATCAACAATCCATTCCTTTTTATCATTGGGTAGTAATTTATATGGATATACCACATTTTGTTTATTGATTCACGAACATTTAGATTGTTTCCAGTTTCTGGCTATTGTGAATAATATTTGTGTACAAGTCTGTTGTGAGCATGTGTTTATTTTCTCTAGGAACAGAAGTATTGGGTCATATAGTAAGTGTATGTTTACTTTTAAATATATAAACTCTATCCCAAAATGGTTGTACCATTTTACATTCACTTCACCTATGAAGTTTCCAATTTCTCCATAGCTGCTAACTCTTAGATTTGCTATTCTGTGTAGCCAACCTAGATAATGTGTGGTGATGTCTCATTTTGGTTTAAATTTATATTTTCCTAGTGGTTTACACATTGAACATCTTTTCTAATGTTTATTTAAATCTTCTCATTGAGCTATAAGAAGATGTTTCTTTCTTTTTTTTTTTTTTGCGGTACTGGGGACTGAACTCAGGGGCATTCTACCTCCGAGCTATACCCCCAGCCCTATTTTTTATTCTTTATTTTGAAACCGAGTCTCACTAAGTTGCAGAGGGCCTCACTAGGTAGCTGAGGCTGGCCGAGAACCCGGATCCTCCGGTCTCGGCCTCCCAAATGCTGGGATTACAAGCGTGCGCCACCACACCCGGCTCAGATGTTTCTTAATGATTAAATTTTGTTTTTATACTTTTCTGGAAAACTATAAAAAAGTGTACAAAATAGATTCAAAAATGATACAAACATACATACACATCATGTAATGTGTTTTCCTCCCCCAATTCCCTTCTACTATTTTACTATTTTCTGTCATTTGACTGAAGGCCCTTTTGCCTCCTATTTTTGTTCTAGCTTCCACATATGAGAGAAAACATATAACCCTGGACTTTCTGAGACTGGCTGATCTGACTTAGCATAATGTTCTCAGGTTCCATCCATTTTCCTTCAGATGACATAATTTCCTTCTTCATAGTTGAGTAAAATTTCATTGTTTGTACAGACATTTTTATTATCCATTCATCTATTGATGGACACCTAGATTGGTTCTATAATTTGGCTATTGTGAATTGTGCTGCTATAAACATGGGTAAGATGTATCACTATAGTATTCTAAATTCAATTCCTTTAGAAATACACTGAGGAGTGGAATGGCTGGGTCATATGGTGGTCCATTCCTAGTCTTTTAAAGAACCTCCATATTGATCTCCAAGGTGGTTGTACTAGTTTACAATCCCACCAATAGTGTACAAGAGTTCTGTTTTCCCCACATCCTCGTCAGCACTTATTACGTTTGTATTCTTTTTTTTTTTTTCGGTACTGGGGATTGAACTCAGGGGCATTCTACCTTTGAGCTATACCCCCAGCCCTATTTTTTATTCTTTATTTTGAAACCGAGTCTCACTAAGTTGCGGAGTGCCTCACTAGGTAGCTGAGACTGGCCGAGAACCCGGATCCTCCCGTCTCAGCCTCCTGAATGCTGGGATTACAAGCGTGCGCCACCACGCCCGGCACGTTTGTATTCTTGATGATTGTCACTCTAATTGAGGTTAGATGGAATCTCAGGGAAGTTTTGGTTTTCATTTTCCTGATTACTAATGATGTTGAATATTTTTTCATATATTTATTAGCCATTTTTATTTCTTTTAAGAAGTATTTGCTCATTTTAGTAGCCCATTTTTTTAAATTGGACTTTTTTTTTTTTTGGGTGTTACATTTTTTGAGTTCTTTATATATTCTTACATATTAGTCCTCTATCAGAGGAGTAGCTGGCAAAGATTTTCTCCTAATCTGTAGGCTCTCTCTTCAAATTCTTAATTGTATCCTTTGCTGCACAGAAGCTTTTTAATTTAATGGCACTCCATTTATTGGTTCTCGATTTTATTTCCTGGGCTTTAGAGGTCTTGTTGGAAATCTCTATCAGGGCATCTATGTTGGAGAGTTGGAACTATGTTCTCTTCTAGTAATTGCAAGGTTCCTGCGTTAATTTCTAGGACTTCAATCCATCTTGAGTTAACCTTTGTGCAAGGTGAGAGTGGTCTAATTTCATTCTTCTACATATGACTATCCAGTTTTCCCAACACCATTTGTTGAAAAGGCTTTTTTCTCTAGTGTATGTTTTTGACTATGAGGATTTATCTGTCTTCTATTCCATTGGGCTATGGTCTTTTTTTTTGTGCCAATATCATGCTGGTTTTGTTACTACAGCTCTGTAGTATAATTTGAATCAGGTATTATGATGCCTCTTGCATAGTTCTTATTGCTCAGGATTGCTTTGGTTATTCTGGGTATTTTGTTCTTTGATAAGAATTTTAGGACTTTTTTTCTAGCTCCATGAAGGATGATTTTTTTTTTTTTTTAATTTTAATTTTTTTAGTACTGGGGATTGAACCCAGAGGCATTCTACCTTAAAACTACACCACCCACCCCCTCAGCCTGATTTTATTTCTTACTTGGAAACAGGATCTCACTAGGTTGATGAGAGTCTCACTACTTGCTGAGGCTCTCCTCAAACCTACAATCCTCCTGTCGCAGCCTCCCAAATACAGGAATTATGGGTATGGGCCACTATGCCCAGCTCTGACATTTGTGTTTTAATGGGGATTGCATTGAATATGTAGTTATGTGGATGGCTTTTGGTAGTATGGCCATTTTGACAATAATTATTCTGCCTATCCAAGAACATGGGAGGTCCTTCTATCTTCTATAGTCTTCAATTTCTTTCTTCAGTGTTCTATAATTTTCATTGTAGAGTTTTACCTCCTTGGTTAGATTTATAGTGTGTTTTTTTGTTTTTGTTTTTTGGGTTTTTTTTTTTGTGGTACTAGGGATTGAACCTAGGGGCATTCTACCTCTGAGCCACACCCCCACCCCCAGTCCTATTTTTTCTTTATTTTGAAATAGGGTCTTGCTAAGTTGCAGAGGACTTCAGTAAGTAGCTGAGGCTAGCCACGAATCTGCGATCCTCCAGTCTCAGCTTCCCAAGTATTGGGATTAAAAGTGTGTGCCACCAAGCCGGGCGTGGTGGCACACACTTGTAATCCCAGCATTCGGGAGGCTGAGACTGGAGGATCCGGGTTTGAGGCCAGCCTCAGCTACCTAGTGAGGCACTCCGCAACTTAGTGAGACTCGGTTTCAAAATAAAGAATAAAAAATAGGAGCTGGGTGTGGTGGTGCACGCTTGTAATCCCAGCATTCGGGAGGCTGAAACCGGAGGATCCGGGTTCGCGGCCAGCCTCAGCTACCTAGTGAGGCACTCCGCAACTTAGTGAGATCGGTTTCAAAATAAAGAATAAAAAATAGGGCTGGGGGTGTAGCTCGGAGGTAGAATGCCTCTGAGTTCAATCCCCAGTACCGCAAAAAAAAAAAAAAAAGGGCTGGGGGTGTAGCTCGGAGGTAGAATGCTCCTGAGTTCAATCCCCAGACCCGCAAAAAAAAAAAAAAAAAAAAGTGTGTGCCACCAGCCTGGCTTTTAATTTATTCCTAAATGTTTATTTATTTATATATTTTGAGGCTATTGTGAATGAAATTGTTTTCCAATTTTCTTTTTCAGTGGATTTGTGGCTAAAGAAAAGCTACTAGTTGATTTTGTATCTGGTTACTTTGCTCAATTTCTGTATCAGCTCTAGAAGTCCTCTGGTTGAGGTTTTTGGATCTTCTAAAAAAAGAATCATGTTATCTCCAAGTAGAAATAAATTCATTTTCCCTGTTTTATATCCCTACAATTTTATTCTCTTGTCAAATTGCTCTGGCTAAGATTTCAAGATGATATTGAGCAAGAGTGGTGATGGTGGGTATCTGCCTTGTTTCTGATTTTTAAAGGAAATGCTTTCAGTTTTTTCCCATTCAGAGTGATGTTAGCTAGATGTGGTGACGCACGCCTGTAATCCTAGCACTTGGGAGGCTGAGACAGGTTCAAGGCCAGCCTCAGCAATTTAGCAAGACTTTCAGCAATCTAGCAAGACCCTATTTCAAAATAAAAAGGGCTGAGAGTGTAGCTCAGAGGTAGAATGTCCCTGGGTTCAATCCCCAGTATCCCCCCCCACCAACTCCCACACACAACCTGTATGGCAATGGATTTATCATATATTGTCTTTATAATGTTGAGAAGTTCCTACTCTCCATCCATATTTTTTTCAGTGTTTTTAAACCCTGGGTTCAATCCCCAGTACCATACACACACACACACACACACACACACACACACACACACACACACACACACAATGATGTTGGCATCGGGTTTATCATTGCCTTTAGAATGTTGAGATAAGTTCCTTCTATCTGTAATTTTTTCAGTATTTTCACCATAAATGGGTGGGAAATTTTTGTCAAATGCCTTTTCTGCACCTATTGAGATAATCCTGTTTTTTGTCATTGATTCTGTTTATGTGATGAATAACATTTATTGACTGTAAGAGGAGCTCACTTGCTAACTTGCTAACATGAGTGGGAAGGAAGAGGAATGTCAATAAATGAAGTTTAAATAAACCTTCTTACAGTGGCCTACCACCTTTTCCAAACCCACTATTAAAGGTACCCATGGTGGGGTTTCTGTATTTGTTCTATACTACTGACACAAAAGGACATATAAGACAGGCAAAACAGGATACTTGAGTTATTTGGAATTAAAAGAAACAATCATAGAAAATGGAATTCCCATGCCTTAATCCTTCTTCCTTGGTCTTTTTTTTTTTTTTTTTTTTTTTTTTGGTACTGGGGATAGAACCCTGAGGCATTCTACCTCCAAGCTACACTCCAGCCCTAATTTTTATTCTTTATTTTGAAACAGTCTTACTAAGTTGCGGAGTAAGTAGCTGAGGCTGGCCTTGAACCCAGATCCTATGGTCTCTGCCTTCCAAGTACTGGGATTACAAGCGTGTGCCACTATGCCTGGCTCTTGGTCTTTTTTTCTAATTGAGGGCATCTGTGCTCTTTCATTCCTTCATTGCAATTGTTACTTCGCAGAAACTGGCTCCTACCTGCCAGGATCCTCTCGGCATTTGCCCGGTACCTATCCGCAGCCGCAGCCATCATTCGGGCTGTTGCCAGGTGGTTGAGCATCATTTCACAGCTTTGGTCATTTTTTTCCCACATGTCAGTTCCTTCAAAAGTGACAGCCTGGCGCTCCATTAAGGTCACAAGAGGCATCAGCAGCGGGACTGACACGTTGCTTGGGGAGACACACGTGGATTCTGAAGAACAAGGAGTGAAGTTTTCTGTATTATATTTAGTGAAAGTGAATCAGAGAAGATGGGTAGCCTGTGTCTTGTTACTTCCACACTGAGGCTGTCATCTGGCAGAAGCCACCCACCGCACTTGAATACCAAGGGGGCAGCCCCTGGCAGCCTGCCCTGCTGCACTCACCTCTGCCTTCATGCAGGATTTTGCTGAAAGGCTTCAGCTGTTTCTCATAGAGGATGGCAGTTTGGGTGTACTGGTGCCGCAGGGCAGTCCATGTTTTTTCTAACCTTGTGATCTGGAAGAAAGAAAGGTGTTATTGTTTTGGGAAAGGCTCTTTTTATGTTTCCTTTCTGCTTAAATTTGGAATAGGTGACAAAGACAGATGGTAAAATGTCAAAGGCAGTTGAGAGCATAGAGAAAAAGTAACGTAATCCCTACCTCACCCTAGTCACTGCTCTGATGGCCCAGCCCAGAGACGACAACTCTCTTTAACTGCTTATGTGTGTCTATACACAGATGCCTTTTAAAAATAAAGTCCCAGTGTATGGATAAGCCCTAGTATATTCTATAGCCAGGTTTTAAACATATTTTTCTATTACAGAATTATACAGGTTTTACAAAGGTGTACACGTGTGAAAATACCTGGAGGATACATTTCCAGAAGTGGGACTGCGGGCCAAGGAGCGTATGTGTCCTGAGCCTGCAGTCTAGAGGCTGCAGTGAGGTGACGGTGTGGGAGTGTGGTGCAGAGCACTTTAATGGTGCCTTTGGCAACGTCTGAGGTGCACAGAGGGCTGCCCGGACCCTGTGATCCTCCCGCTCCCGCCTTTTCATTTCTTTTGGAATGGTGTAGTCAATACCAGTGTATGCCACTGATTCAGTGTCCTGAACAGCCCTACTCACACCACAAAAACAGCAACCTAACAGCTTCAGTTTTCCTCAAGAAGAGGGGCTAGTATTTGGGGAATGAGAGCCAACCCTCTGAGATATTTGAAGAAGTTTCATTTATTCCTCACCTATGAGCCCTATTTTGGCCTCTTTTTGCAGATCAGAAAATAGATGAAGTCACTTGCCAGGGTTTCCCAGCTGGTCAGTGGTAGAGCTGAGAGTCATCTCCCTAGCCTCTACGTGTTCCCTCCAAGAGGAAGGCAAGAATGGTCTTCCTCCAGCCATGCCCTCGGCTGCCCTCTCCCCTTCCCTGAAGCCCTGCCTTTCCCAAGGAGCTCTGAGTCTGCACCAGGCCCCTCCTGATTGTGGCAGAAGGGCAGTCTGGATGATGACATAAGAGTGGTGTGACTGTCCTCTTGGCCCTCCCGTGGTGTGCCACTTCCCTCCCTGGCAGTGCCCTGGCTTACTCTGAGCCCTGAACATCAGAGGGCTATAGCCCTCACTGCTGGGGGGAAGGGACACCCACTGAAGCACACTGGGGTGGGGTGCTGGGATAAGTCCCTAGCTACTGAGTTTGATGTGATCCACACCCACGTGATCCCACACGGCAGCCCCTTCTCGCACTCAGAGGAACCTCTGGCTGGAGGGCTTTCTGTACAGTGTGGCCTATTGGCTCCACTGTCTGAATTACAGCCAGTTTTAGATGAGGGAAAAATAAATGTGATGCAAATGTTTAAAAATCTGAATGAAAAATGATAATCTCTGTTACTATAGTAGAAATCAGTATATCAGGGAAATATGACAGAACTTATGGGGTGCTTATTTCAAATATGGATCCTACAAAATTCCAGTGCACTGGCATTATCTGAAAGCTCTCCCCTCACCCCAATTATTTCTTTCTTTCTTTTTCTTTTTGCGGTACTGGGGATTGAACTCGGGCAATCTACCTCCAAACTATATCCCCAGTCCTATTTTTTTATTCTGAAACAGGGTCTCAAGTTGCAGTGGGCCTTACTAAGTAGCTGAGGCTGGCCGAGAACCTGGATCCTCTGGTTTCGGCCTCTTTAGTACTGGGATTACAAGTGTGCGCCACCACGCCCAGCTTCCCCCACCCCAATTTCTAATGAAGGGACTAAGATATTCAGCTTCTTGCTTTTAGATGGCCTTGCTTTAATTAAGGCAATAACGTCCCTCCCCTACTCTGACTTGCAGGACATGTCGGTTGTAGCTGTCTCCCTCAGTGAGCACCTAGGACTTGAGAGACAGCGGGTGGCTAGGGACTAGCCGATCTAAGCGACCAGCAGCTTTGGTGTTACTAGTTACAGATCCGGTTTGTGGGACTATAATCTCACACTCATGGTCCTCTAAGCACCTAGGGCTTGGAAGAACAGAACCAGGAAAGGTGTTCTGAGCCATAAAGACAGCAGCTGACTTTCTCTAGGAGGCCTGTTTGCTTTCAATACAGGTTTTCATGTTGGACACTCATCCTAAAAACCCTGCCAATGCAGATAAATTCACATGCCCGATATTAGCACTTTTGATTGAGGAATTACATGGCAGGTAAGCCCAGAATCTGAATTTTTAATAGGAGAGTCTGTTTTAGTGACTTGAGGATGATACTTTGAGACAAGCCACTCAAGGGATTCTCTGACATACCCTTTCAAAATTCCTTGGTTTCCCAGTCACTGCTCCAAACTGGCCACAAGCCTGCTGATCCAGACAGAAGCAGTTTCTCTGTTACGTGACACACTTTAGCCATTTGTTTTATCTTGACTGTTACTGTACATCAAAGTATGGACTGTGAGCAATTACCATTGCCCACCATACCCTCCCCCCAATACTGGGGATTGAACCCAGGGCCTCGTGCATGAGAGACCAGAGCTCCATCACTGAGCTATGACCCCAGCTGGTCTCAACTTTTTTTTTTTTTCTTTGTGTGTTACTAGAGATAGAACCCAGGGGCATTCTATCTCTGAGCTATACCCACCCCACCCCCCAAGCCCTATTTTATTTTTTATTTTGAAACAGGGTCTCACTAAGTTGTGGGAGGGCCTTGCTAAGTTGCTGAGGCCCTTGAACCTGTGATCTTCCTGTCTCAGCCTCCCAAGTCCTGGGATTACAGGTATACACCACCACACCTGCCTTGTCTCAAACTTTGGATCCTCTTGCCTCAGCCTCACCAGTAGCTGGAATTACAGGTGTTTACTACTGTAGATGGCTGTGTATTGTTTTTATAAACAGAGCTGAAAACTTAAGACATTTCTCTGGTTGTCCCAATCAAACCAGCTTTCATTAAGATTATCTTTCGAGAATGACTAAAATAGTCTGATTTGTCCTGTGTGTGTGGGCAGACCTCTTTGCAGAACATTGAGTGCACACAGCTTGAGGGGCCACATGAAGCAAGCAGAAGTTCACCTGTGGCATTTCCAGGGCTTTCATGATGGCTGAGAAAGAGTAGAGGTCCCCCATGGCGTCTTTCAGTTCCACTGCCACTTGGATGATCCTATTGAGGGTCGCTGCTCGCTCCTCCAAACTGCTGGTGCAGCCCAGAATGTCCACTGCAATGCCGATAGCCATCGTGTTGTGCCTGAGAGGGAGGAGATCAGTGGTCAGGCACAGGTCAGTGGAACTAGAAGAAAACTACTCCAGATTGGCCAAGAACATGACTGTTTTTGTGCCAGTTGCTGCTATTGCTGTGAAATGTGCTAGCAGGTCAGAGAGCCTGGACCCCTCATCTCAACAGAGAGCATCCCTAAGCAGGCAGACTGTGGCAAAGCCTCAGCCGGGCCACAGAGGGTACACTATCCAGTAAAAAATCAAGATGCCAGCCATTCGCAGTGGTACAACCTGTTAATTCCAGCTTCTCGGCAGGCTGAGGCAGGAGGATCTCAAGTTTGAGCCCAGCCTGGGCAACTAAGGAGATCTGTCTCAAAAAGGGCAGGGAACGTATAGCTCAGTAGCTAAGCACCACTGAGTTCAATCCCAGTACCACAAAAGCAAAAATATGAGGTGTCCCAGCTAAGGGCCAAGTTCAACCCTAGATCTGGGGTCATGAAGAGGGCCTCCTGGGCAAAGTTGCTTGGAAGAACAGAAGTGCATGTGACTCCTTGCACCTTTCCGCCAGGAGAGGCCCAAGAAGATACCAGGTCCGTTCAACATACACTGGGAATCCTGTTCTCAGGGAGGCCTGGGACCACTGCCACTGAGCCCCCCGAAAGGACAGAAAAACGAAAGGACATGCTGAAGATGACACAGGTATCAGAACAGGGGAGGAAGAACAGTTTAAGAATGGTGCTCTGCAGTCCCAGTCACCAGGCACTGAGTGAATGGAGACTGAACTGCTGATGGGCAGGAATTTGCCTGTTCAGGCCTTGGCCAGGCACAGTGACACATTCTTGTAATCCCAACTACTTGGGAGGCAGGAGGATTCAGAGTTTGAGCCTAAGTAGCTTAGCAAGACCATGTTTCCAATTTTAAAAAAAATCTAAGCCGGGCGTGGTGGCTCATGCTTGTAATCCCAGCATTCGGGAGGCTGAAACCGGAGGATCCGGGTTCGCAGCCAGCCTCAGCTACCTAGTGAGGCACTCCACAACTTAGTGAGACTTGGTTTCAAAATAAAGAATAAAAAATAGGGCTGGGGGTATAGCTCGGAGGTAGAATGCCTCTGAGTTCCATTCCCAGTACCGCAAAAAAAAAAAAAAAAAAAAAAAAAATCTAAAAAGGGCTGTGGATGTAGCTCAGTGGTAGAATGCCCCTGGGTTCAATCCCTAGTACTGGGGAAACAAAATCAGACCCTAATAAAACAAAAATCTTACTTTCTCCAAAAAGTCTCCCTTTTCTCATCCTGAATTACTTCGGTCACACTCGAAGACTTGTAGTAAGCAGGGTGATCTTTTCTCTACATGACAATGGAACCAGTATGTGCCAGGGTCAGTGGGTGGCAGGAAGCACAGACTGTGGTCCTCTTCCCTTCCCTAGTAAATATGGACCCAGGAGTTCACCGCATTGGGCCAGAATTTTTTCCAGGCTCTGGTATGATTGCTGGAGGTGAAGCCCCAATTCATAGCTATGGTTACTAAAATATGGCGTGCCGTTGACACTCCAAGGCCACATCATCCTAGACGTTCACAGCTGAGGCTGTCGCGCCATGCACGTGCTGTGTGCGCCCAGGTCTCTTGTCCTTCTGTGAGCAAAGGCAGCAGTGATTCAGCAGAGCCTAGAGTTACTAGTTCTCCAATGCTTGATAAAGAAGCAAGAGCTCCTCCACCTCCCAAGTCTGCTTGTATTTGAAGGTACATGTGGTTCAACCTTAACCTGCTACCTAAATGCTCCATTCCTCAGTTTCTTCATCCATGAAATGGGAGCAAATGTTGTGAGAACCAGAAGCTGTGTGGGCATTAAAATAACAAGCACCTAGTGAATAGTACTTGTTGCTAAAGTTGTCTCAATTTCTATGTCTTTCCCTCTGTCTTGACTCACTTTGCCTGTTTGTCTGTTTCCTTTTTCTCCATTTCTCTTTTCCTGATTTTCTTTTCTTTTCCTTTTTTACTTTTTTTTATCCCCTGTGCTGGGGATTGAATCTGGGGCCTCATATATGCTAGGCACGAGCTCTACCGATGAACTACACTCCCAGTCCCTTTTTGAGTCAGGGTCTAAGTTGTCCAGGCTTACCTCAAACATGCCATCCTCTTGCCTCGGCGGCCTCCCAAGTAGCTGGAATGAGAGGTGCGTGCCACTATGCCCAGCTCAGGCTTTCCTTTTTTTTTTTTTTTTTTAAGAACTGTTGTTATATCAGGGTTACCCGGGCAATTATATCCATCATTTTGCTCAACATCTACCCAGAACCTCAGGGTGGCGAGTCTGCAGCATGCGCAACAACAGCAGCAGACAGGAAGTCGTAAACTAAAGTTCAAGGCTGGCTTTATATTTGATTCTCAAAGGCAAGAGAGTGATGTCACTTGACAGCTCAGGAGCCCTTTGACCTTGGCCTTGTTAACAAACTGAAATCAATCTAACCACTCCCCAAACTCTGTAGGTAGACCCCACAGGTCTGCCCTGGAGAGGACATCAGCCAAGGGGTGAGACCCCAGGCAAGCAGCAATCAGGAGAGAGAAGCAGATGCTGACAATAGCGACGGTGAGAAAACAACCAAGAGGGAAACCCCAGCCTGCAGCCCAGGACCCCCACTGCGCAGAACACAGCTCCATTCGTTGGGCTGGAACTTGGGGAGTTTCCAAGCTAACTGTTATCGTGAGAGATGGGGCAGAGAAACAGTGATCACTTGGCGCAGACAATGACAGGGAGGTCAGGGGAAAGCCAGGTCTCTGAGCAGAGGACGACTCCCAAGGTCTGGTCAGGAGAAGGAAGACAATTCACAGTTGGATTTGAAATTCCCCAAAGCCTTAACCACAGGTGTGCCCTCTCAGGGCCTCTTCCCAGCCTCCTTCCAGTCTCCACTCAGCTTTCAGAGTGTTTTCTGTGGGATGCAGCTGCAGCTTGTGAGGCCAACACAATGGCGGCACTGGGCTCTTACCAGCCTTGTGGCCAAGGAACCTCGAAAGCAGCTGTACCGACCCACTGAAGTTGACCTGAGTGTTTACTTCCCTTCCGGCCCGCTGCACATGGTGATTTACACTTAGAGTTGCAAATAACAAACTGAGCATGGTAGTGCGCACACCTGTAATCCCAGGACTAGGGAGGCTGAGACAGGAGGATTGCAGGTTCAAGGCCAGCCTCAGCAACTTAGGTCGTCAGCAACTAGTGAGACTCTGTTTCCAAATAAAAAATAAAATAGGGCTGGAGGTGTAGCTCAGAGGTAGAATGCCCCTGGGTTCATTCCCCAGGACCCCCCCCCCCACACACACACACACACAAGTAGCAAATAATAAAGAAATCTTATTCCCTAGTTGCCTAGTTGTTTCAGGTACCCAGCAGCCACATGTGGCTCTTGGCTACAGTTAGGACAATATCTCAGTAGAGCCCAGTTGCAGTGACTGGTTGCAGCAACTTTTTCCCCCAGGGACAGCTGCCCTTTGTGGTTTTCTTGTCTGTTTCCCGTAGAGGCTGTGCTGTGATAAAGATGACCTAATGGCCAAGACAGGCTGACCTCACCTGGCTCCACTGAAACTAAGCCCCTCTGGTCAGCTTTGCAGATCTTTGGGGCTTTGTAGACCCCTCCCCTATAAATAGTACTCACACCCTGTCCTTCTGGGCTGATGCCATTTTGGTTTCAGCCCATCTGCTGGTAAATGCTGTAATAAAATTTTGTTCCCTAATCCTCATCTGGCTCAGCATTCAACCTAACAGCTATCATAATGGCCAGTGTAGATAACAGTATTTCTGTCTTCACAGAAAGTTTAAAACCAAGAACATCATGGAAAGCCATGGGCAGAGTCACGGCATCTGGGGCATTGGTTGTAAAAACAGAAAACTTCAGATAAGAAGACCTAAAGCCGAGCTGGTGTCCCATGCCTGTAATCCCAGTACTTGGGAGGCTGACACAGAAGGATTGCAGGATCAAGGCCAGCCTCAGTAACCTAGTGAGACCTTGTTTCAAAACAAAAAATAACAAAAGGTTCAGGGGTATATCCCAGAGGTAGAATGTCTCTGCTTTCAACTACCAGTACACCCAGGGTGGGGAAAAAAGAGGGGGGGACTTTGGGCTGTAGCTTGGAGGTAGAATGCTCCTGGGTTCAATCTCCAGTAAAACACACACACACACACACACACACACACACACACACACACACCAGGACAATCTTGCCTAAATTAACCTTTAAAAAAAATTGTTAAAAAGGCTGGCTTTTATGGTATTATGAAAATTTAGTTTTGTCCTTTTCTTAAAAACATGCCTCTCTGTGTCTTTCTAATTTCTAAACATCTCATGTTCACATATGTGCATTTTATTTATTTGTTTGTTTATTTATTTTTGTGGTACTGGGTATAGAGCCCAGGGGCATTCTACCTCTGTGCTATACCCCCAGCCTTAATTTATTTTTCATTTTGAAACAGGGTCTTACTAGGTTGATTAGTCTCACTATTTGCTGAGGCTGTCCTTGAACCTGCAATCCTCCTGTCTTAGCCTTCCAAGTACTAGGATTACAAGTGTGCAACACCAAGCCCGGTAACCCAGCTCCACATGTGCATCTTAATGGATACCCAGGCCCAGGCTTTTCATAAGAGGCCAGCCACTTTGGAGGTCTGGGGCTGAGTACCAGCATCTCCTGACCTCTGATTCCCCTTCTGTCTACCCCTCAAAGAAAATGTTGTTCAGAACCTGTTCTTCCCACCAACTACCACCTAATTCCTCCCACAACTTAAGCTCCAGAGAGACAAAGGCACGTAGCTCCTGAGGGGCTGGGGAGCCAGGGAGCAGGGACATCTCTGCGGCCTGAAACCCCACTCGAGGGCCCCAGGAGATGAGCCACCCCCTCTAAGAACAGGGCCAGGAAGGAGTTCTTTGTCCCTGACTTGTGCTGCACCGTCTCTTTGCACATCTCCAGAAAACCTCCTGCTCAAGCTTTTGAGAAGAGTCCTCTGGGGCCATGCGACCTGGAGTGAGCGGCTCACTAGGGCGGGCTGGTGCAGCTACTTTCCCTCTGAAACCCGATGCTCTGCTGCCTGCAGGGAGCCGAAAGAGCGGAAAGGCAGAGGATACACTGCTTACCTTTCGATTATGTCCAAGCGCAGCTGGCGTCCATGAGGCAGAGTGACCAGCTCCAGCCCTGAGCTCACGCCCATGTTCCTCCTCATCTCTTCCGAGACTTCAAGTATCCTAGCAACCTGGCAGGAGCAAAGTTGAAATTTACTGTATCAGGAAGTGGGCTCCCCCCTACACACACACACACACACACACACACACACACACACACACACACACACACGGATTTAGCATGTGAAAAGAAACACTGGCATGGTGGTGCATGCTTGGGAGGATGACAGGTTTGCAGCTAGCCTCAGCTACTTAGTGAGGCCTTCCGAAAATTAGTGAGATCCTGCTTCAAAGTAAAGAATTAAAAAAAATAGGACTAGAGGTATAGCTGGGAGGTGGAATGCCTCTGAGTTTAATCCCCAGTACCCCCCCCCCCAAAAAAAGACACTAAACTGAGAAAGTGGTAATGCACAATGCTTATCTTATTTCTTCATGAGCAGCAGTGGTCAAAAATACGGTTCTTATATGATATTTGGGGGCATCTTAATACACACACTAAAATGTAAACGGGACAAAGGGAAACATCTAAAGTGGCCTACAGAATCTGTAGATGTGGGACATGCCCCTGCCTGGCCTGAGAATGGTTTAGCTCTCTGGCTTTTGTCTGAGACAGGCTGGATCCTACTGCGACAGTTTGCTGCCAGCAGCAGGGCTGTGTGCGAAGCCCACCATCCCCCGCAGTGGAGAAGCAGAGTCCCTGCCAAGCTCCCCTCTCCTGTGGGCTGTGCCATTCATGTTCTCACTTAGCAGTCCTGGCTGGCTGCTCTTACCCTTAATTACACCTCTCCTGGGTGCAGTAAATGCACTGTATGTCTGGAAACTATTAAAAACATGTATAGTGATTTGAAACTCAAAGTCTCAAAAACACACCCACATCTCCTCCTGAGAAGATTCCTTTAGAGAAAATCTTTGTCAAGCTGGGTGTGATGGCGCACACTTGTAATCCCAGTACTTGGGAGGTGAGACTGGAGGATTGCAGGTTCACAGCCTGCCTCATCTACTTAGTGAGGCCTTCTGCAACTTAGTGAGACCCTGTTTCAAAACAAAGTATAAAAAATAGGACTGGAGGTGTAGCTTGGAGGTAGAATACCCCTGGGTTCAATCCCTAGTGCCGCAAAAAAAAAAAAGACAAAAGAAAACTTTTGTCTGAATGAGTTATGTAATCACAGTATATCAGAACAGGGCATTAACTGATCATTTATAGTCGTTACATGTTACATTGAAATGTTATTACTGAATTAATGTTTTGGGGTTTTTTTTTTGCGGTACTGGGGATTGAACTCAGGGGCATTCTACCTCTGAGCTATACCCCCAGCCCTGTTTTTTATTCTTTATTTTGAAACCAGGTCTCACTAAATTGCGGAGGGCCTCACTAGGTAGCTGAGGCTGGCCTCGAACCCGGATCCTCCGGTCTCAGCCTCCTGAATGCTGGGATTACAAGCGTGCGCCACCACGCCCGGCTTGAATTAATATATTTCTAAAATAGTGCTATGACTCCTACAGCATGCTGACAGACTGACAGATCTAAAGGTGCCCAAATCTGGACACAAGGCAGGGATGGGACAATTCCTCTCCTCCATTTGGTGGACTTGTCCTTGACCATAATTATCTCAGGCATATGAATGGTGCAGATGTCTTCATAACAGGCCACAGAAAACATCTGGAAGTTTAGGCAGTATTATTAACTCTGACCCTTAACTTCTGTGGCTAAACAGAGAAGCCACTGGGGACACGACTATGGGATTAGCTATCCAGAGGTGATCCCAGAACAGGACGCAAAATGTGTTCTGCATCCTCCCCTGTGCTTTCCGGGCCTCAGTTTCTCTTTGTCTAACAACTTTTCTAAACGACTTTGTGAAGGGTGTAGATGACCTTAACCCTCCTCCCCAAATGTATTTGAAAATATAAGTTATAAATCATGGGCCATGTGGAAGTGTAAAGAAACCTTGGTCGGGAGCCGGAATGCATGCCCTGCACGCTGCCTCTCTCATGTAGACAACTGTCCTGCCAGAGTGCCCAAGCCCCCTACGTCTGCGGGGTGGCCTCCAGTCCATGCACACTCTGTGATGAGACTGAAAGGCTCCTTGCTGATTTGTTCTGAAAACAGTAGCAGGAATCCTGCAATCCCTGGTCTGAGAGAGAGAAGCCTCCAGTCTGTCTTCAGCGTAAACATCCATCCCTGGGGCCTAGAGGCCACACTGCTTGCATGGGACTGAACTGCAGGACAAGGTGGGTCACCCTGCGGGGCTAGTTTAGGTCTCATGGAGATGCCGGGGTGGCTTGGCTCACAGAGGCAGAGCAAGAAGGAGCTCGTAGAGCATTCCCTGACGTCTGCACCCACGCCGCCATTCCAGCCTCCCTCTGCCCTCTAAGTCTTAGCTGTCCCAGCTCTGCCCATTCCTCTCCATCCCACTTTTGGAGGCTGCTGCAGTGACCCAGGGAAGCCCCCAAAGGGCCCTGGTCTGGCCCTTCTACCCACTGCCAAGGAGCCTTCTAAAATGAGATTGCCAGGCTCTGCCACCCTCCGCACAGAGGAATCACATGGGCATCTACAGGCTCGGGTCTGTCTCCCTCACTCAATGATAAGGTGCTTCAAAGGCAGGAACCCAGAAGTAGAGACTTAGAAACACTGAAGAAAAGACCTGCCAGGCCCTCTCCATCCTACCGCACCCCCACCTTCTTAACCTACAAGTGAATCCTCTGTGCCGACTCTCCTCCTGCTCTCAGCACACTCGCCCTTCTGCTGTCGGCTGTAAGATGCTTTCTGCATCTGTGTGGCCAACTACTCAGCCTTCCCCACTTAGGCTGGCTTGCTCGGGGACGACAGGTCCAGTGCCTTCCGTGCAGAGGGCTTCCCACCACGCTGTGGTCCAGGCTGCTGTATCACCTCTCCACCCCGCACACACGGAGACTAGGAGTCTCCTGGCATTCAGGAGGCACTCAATCAAGGCTGAATACATAACTCTGAGAGACACAGCGCTCACTCTGGGCCAGGCAAAGTGCCCTGGGCTTTACATGTATCACCTCTATTGATCTTCACTGACTTCCTGGGCAGCCAGAGAGGGCAAGCCTGCAGCTACATGGCCAAGGCAGGACTCAGACTCGGGCAGTGGATCCCCAGAGGCCAAGGAGCAGGTGTGAGAGCAGCCATGCTCCAGGCCTAGGTGAGCGGGATGATGGTGGGCACCGCAGGTGGGGTTTGGGGCCCCTCGTGGGCCCTTGGGGGAGGAGGGCTGGACGCTGCTGGGCACGAAGCCTCCATGGCTGTCAGGACCACCCACTGTCCTGATGGCTTTCTGGGTGTCTGCCCTGGGCCATGTGCTTGGTGGGACCTGACACGTGGGGCCCAGATGCTGCCCGGCGCCTGCTCTGGCTCCTGGGTGGCCCCGTCTGGCTGCCACTGCTATGGGGAGGAGGACAAGTGTTCTGAGAGAGATACTGGTTGTTTCTGGAGGTTCCAGGAAGAGAGATCCTGGAACAGAAATCCTCAGTCCTCTTACCTCCAAACAGGTTTAGCCTGCTTTAAAGTGAGGTAAGGAAGCATGACAAATGATCTGCTCTTCTGCGGGCACTGCCCAAGGACACCAGCAAGGGAGCCAGCAACCCCTTGCTCTTCCAGAGCAGAGTTTCCTGGCTCTCTTGTCAGAGCCTGCATAGCAGAGACCCCCGGCCCCCAGGCCTGGGCAACAAGGCGCGCTGGTCAGTTATCCCTCAACCCTGTTTTCAGGAAAGGGCTTCTCACCCCCAGGACAGCCAGCGACTTCCTAGTGTTCCTTAAGGCCATTCTGGTGAGGGTGCTCAGAGCTGGATTTCCAGCCATGATTCCTGACTCAGGAAGGGAAATCCAGATTTTAAATAAGCCCTGACCTTTGCAGCTAATTGACTTCCCTAAGCTACGAATGAAAAGGGACTTTAAATTTCTCTGAGGTCTTGTCTGCTGCCCAGATGCTCAGGAACCAGCTGCTTCATGCTGAGGAGGTGGCTGAGCCCAGCCCAGCCTGAGACACCCGTCATCCAGAAATATCTCCCTGAAGGATGAGGTTGCCTTAGGACTGCTTATGAACAAAAGCCACCCACACCTGAAAGAAATGCTTCCCATCAAAAATGATGTGTTTAGTCACATGGAAGACAGTCATGATACACTGTTCAGTGAAAGACTTTGGGTTTGGAAAAAATATGTACAGACCAGTGCCACGTGGGTGATGAAGGTTATGCAAACATTATTTACATATCTCTATTTGCAGAGCAAATGGTAATGTGACATTTTTGCACACACCAAGTGTTGTCAATGGTGATCATCAGGAAAACAGATTTTAGGTGATTTTATCTTTAATCTGCATTTTCCAATGGTAAAGCAAAAGCTAAAGTAAAGTTAGATTGTAGGTGAAAATGTTGTTTCTGGAGTAGCAGAACCTCGGTTATTTTTATTTCATTATACTTATATACGTTATATATTTAGTGACTAACATGGTCTTTAGGAGAGATAAGTGCTTTGTTTTTCCAAATTGAGCAGTTATAAAAAAAATCAAGATAACTTAAAAATATTTGTCTTGAAGACCATCTTAATAAAATAAATATGTAATATATATAAAGTATAATGAAATAAAAATAACCGAGGCTCTGCTACTGCAGAAATGACATTTTCATCTACAGTTTTCTCTCCTTTGGCTTTACCAGTTGTGCTGGGGTTGGGGACAGGGAAGAATTTCTAACTAAGCACTGGTGCAAGGAGGATTCTGCAGACAACTGTCACCAGCAGGGGTGGGAGCTGGGCCCAGCCCTCCCTCTGTCCAAGGTAAAGTTTATAGCTTCCTGTGAGGACAAAGGTTGTCCAACTGTGGTTCCACCCCGTAAATAAGCCCCACACCCCTATTATTTGCAGACCTGGCTTGGTGGAGCAAGGCCACTAGGGGCCCCTCACAGCCCTTCACGGAGTGGGCAGGACCCCCCTACCTTGCAGTCCATGCTGAGCAGGTGCTGCGCAATGACCTTGGGGTCATGGTTGATGAACAGCTCCTTGGCATGCTTCAGCATTGCTATTTCCAGGGGCTTATTCTCTGGAGGAAGGAGCCTGGACTCAAACTCATTGGGCCTGAAGGAGGACACAGTTTCCAGGAGGGGTGTCACAAACTCGTCCTCGTCCTCCTGCCCCTCATCCGTCTGTGCTGCAGGGGTTTCCCAAGGTCTGGCCCTGTCATCCCCATCGAGGATCAAGTAGTTGGTGCCAGAGTTCCGGGGCCCTGGCGCCCCTTTCTGCACGGTGGTCAGCAGTTCCATTCGGGTGCCCTGGGCTCCTGAGGCTGCCCTGGGCTCCTGAGGGCAGCTCTGCAACCCTGCGGCCGAGGCTGGATTCAGTTCACAATAGTTGGCCTCTGAGTTGAGCCAGGTGGCCGGGGAGGAGGGAGCCCGGAGGGAGGGCACCTTGCAGGGCTTGGGGGGCGGTTTGGGGCACAGCTGGCTGTCCGACCCCCGTAACGCCTCCCCTGCCTTGCCGTCTGAGGACACCCTCCGAACCAGCGCCGGGCTCAGTGTGGGCTCGCTGCCTGTCCTGAACACGGGTGAGTTCGGGCCAGGACTCGTGTCCATACCCAGGGACTGAGGGGGCAGCTTACAGCCTGTGGAGGATAAGAGAAGGTCAGAGAAAGCTCAGCTGTGTGGAGAACAGAAAAACAAACAAAACTAGACCAGCATGACAGCTCCTGGCCCTCACTCATGTCCTTGGGTTTCAATTTTCACTCCCCAAAGTAAACAGTGTACCGGCCCCCAGCACCATCTAGAGAGTCTAGAACACGGCCCCACCCCACACTTCTGGGGCAACTCTTAAATCCTAGGCACTGCCTGGATGGCTTGGCGGTGACATCATTTTATGGCCACAGAAAGTTGGTACAGTCAGAAAGGGAAAGTGCGTTGATCTAAGAGGGCAGCGAGCACTGCAGTCTCGCCCTAAGAGACAGAAGTCCTTAGCCACAGAGCAGGAAGGTTCCTGAGCCACTCAGAGCCAGGGCGGGTCCCGGCAGCATTACAGGAGAGCTAAGACACAGGGAAGGGAGACAGAGATGTTGAGATAACATACAAACAAGAAGCTTACAAAGGGACATTAGGAAATACCACTGTGTCCCTTGGAAGGTCCCTTATGAACAGAAAAACCAATCCTAGCTCCTACTGAGGCGCTCGCTTATTATTACTGAGGAGTGATAGCACCCACTATAGCTATCACTCCTCTGGTCATGAAAGGAAAAGGCATGGCGAGAGGCCTCTCTGGACAGCTGTCTGCCAGATGCCCCAAGGTCACCCACCCACTCTCTGCCCAGGGAGGGAACTAAGGCGGTAGGATCATTTGGCATAAAAACTGCCAGCTAAGCAATGCGCCTGGGATCAGAAAACCTGGATTCAAATGCTAGGTGACTCTGGATAAGTTACTTCACCTCTCTGTGCCTCAATTTTCTTATCTATAAAATAGGGATCATTGTGCTCATTTTGAAGGCTTGCTACAAAGAGCTCAAGAGCTTACATGACAAAGAATCCAGCTCAGGACCTTGCAACCAGATGGTTTCACAAACCCTTTCCCCTCTAAGCTGCAGGTATGGGGCCTTAGGTCATTTTCAAACTAGGTGACAGATGGAGCAGGCAACAGCCTGAAGGGAATCAGGGCCAGGCTGCCACCCTCCTCCCCCAAAACTTCCAAGGACATACCGATTGGCAGGTGACTTTCCGACTGGTGGGCTTTGAGGGCTAAGGCCCTCCTGTCCTGCATGTGATCCAAACAGGCGGGCTGGCTGCCGCTCTTCTCTTTATTCCTGAAACCAAAGACAAATCGGGCAGAAACATGTCATTAAGTCATAAAGCTTCCAGGCAACGTCATGGAAAGTTTAAAAACAGAAAGAAAATTGCTCAAAAGGAGAGTGCTCCGCATACCCTAACAGTAAAGGAATGTCCACGGAGGAGGAATTATTGATGGGGCGATTACTATACAATGTGCTTCGTGCGCCATGCCGTGTCCTGTGACCAAGGTGGCTAAGTCCTAGGATGCCTCCTCTGAGCCCTCTATCCTGTTGAACAGAGCAGGGTAAAAGTTTCACAATGCTCTGGGGAAAAATCTGACTAACTGGAATGTGTACTTTTAACAGAGCCTAAAATTACTTTCAGCCCCCCAGGGGAGTGACTTGTTTAACTAACATGAGTTTTCCACGATGTTTCACAGTGTCAGCTAGAAGGAACCTGAGGGGCACTTTCCATTTCAGTGCAAACCTCAGCATCCCCTAAGTAATCTGCAGGATTGCAGGGGAGGCTGTCACACTTCCTGGTTGCCTGGGGGACTCAAAGACCGCCTCCTCCCGCTGAGCCGGAAAGCACTAACACAGTCAGTGGCGACTGGGAGGTGGGAGGTGCACGGGCACACGGACGGGCAGCACACAGGGCAAGGTGGAAGGCGGCTTTCCACGTGTTCGTCATCCATTCTGCCCTTTTCCAATCTGAACTTGGAATTTCTCTAATCAGCACCAAACAGTGGCATATCTCTGGCTGAAGAAAAAGGCATCGCACCAGCCAAGCATAATGGAACTGTGGCTGACTTCCCACAAACATTAAAACATTCTCATGTTACAGAAATGTGCCATTCTTCCCTACCTTTGCAAGCACCAAACAAACAAACAAACAAACAAACAAACAAACAAACAAACAAAACCCACCAAACTCCCAGCAAAAGAGAAAGTCCAGCAATCCTTCAGAGATAAGGCAGGACAGAATGCAAATTCCAATGGAAGTGACTTCTGAGAGGTGGTATTTAAGCAGTGACCACCCCAATCCACTGGTCAGACTCCAGGACAGCCGGAATGCAACCTGGCTGAGTATGCACACCTCTGCCTGGGTCCGGCTCTGGGCCAACCAATGGGCTGGACGTCAGGGCGGGTGGCACCAGGCCAGGCTGACATGGGGGAGGGAGCTGCTGGAAGGCAGCAGGGCAGAGCCAAGGCCATCGGGCCACCTTTCATGTTTTGTCCACCCCGCCCCCACCTTCAGTCATTTCCGGGCTATTGCCCATGCCAAATGGTAATGGAAGTTCTACATTCCAAAGGACAATCAGAAAGGCCTGCAAAACTTCCTTGGTCTATCTTTCATTTCTTATCTTTTAAAAAAGGTGACTTCTCCCAGCCAGCCTGGGCGGTACAGCCGCTCCACTCTACCACCAAGTATGCTCCAGCTCCATTCTGAGCAGGAGCCCCAGTTCCCAAAGGCATCAGAAGAAGAGGTGCAAGGTGCACATTTATGTTTTAAGGAATCGCAAGTCCAGTCTTACCAAGAAAGGGAGGGTTTCTAAGCACGTTCTTGCCTTCCTGCCTGCAACTTCCGTGAGCTCCTACACCTCCTATTCCCCTCCAGATAATAACTTGGATTATTAGCACTTACCTAGCACCTGCTGCATACTTGCTCTCTTCTAAGCACTTTACATCTCTAAAACCATTCAACCCTCACAACTCCATCTTTCTGGATGAAGAAAGGGAGGCTCAGAGTAGTGAAGGCATTTGCCTGGGGTTGCACAGCTGGCCAGCATGGAACCAGCACTGGAGCCACCGGTCCTCACCCACACTGTGACTAACATGTGCCGGAGCCTCTGGGTAGCACACAGCTGTAATTTGTGTTACTCACACAGTCCTGAATTTTGCTTCTAAATTTTTGCAGTATAGAAATTATAGTTGGTGACATTTCTTCCTGCTCTAGATATAAAACCAGTGAGTAGAGAAAAATATGTTGGTTTATACACGTAAGCTTAGAATCTAGGAGCCGGAGAGCAGCTGTTGCTGCCGTGTGCTGATGGGCTGGGCTGAGCTATGTCCCAGCCTCTTCCCTTCCTTTCTCTCTTGCACAGTGGGATAATTTGCACACAGATTTCCATGAAAGTCGGGTCCTGCACCAACACAGGGCACTTGGCTCAGTAATTTTGCTGGGAGGGAGATGCTGAGGATTAAATTCAGGGTTTTGCACATACTAGTGCTAAGCCACTGGGCTCCATCCCAGTGCTTTTTAATTTTGAGACAGGATGTCATTGAGTTGCTGAGGCTGGCCTCAAACCCATGATTCTCCTGTTTTAGCTTCCCGAGTCTCTGTGATTACAGGCGTGCACTACGGCACCTGGTCCAGGGAAGTTTTGAGGCCCTGATTTTCTACCCAGTTCTCTTAGCTCTTCTCTCCCTCATTCAGACTGTGGCCCCACACTCTAAACACCTCCTCTCCTTGAATGCTCACCTGTTCCCACCAAATCAGCCACTATTTCCATATGGTCCCATCCCTAATCTGAGCCTTCAGCCCTAACCTCCTCGGGAACCCCAAACTGCTGCTAGATCCTGGCACTCAGCAAGCTCACAGTTTCAGCTCAGTGGAAATGACTTGGGGTTATAGGTGTGCACTACCACGCCCAGGTGCACCATTTGCTTTTGATACAACTCAACTGGTGACTAATTGTGCACTCCTTGGTGCTGGGGATGGAACCCAGGGGTGCTCTACCTCTGAGCTACATCCCCAGCCCTTTTAACTTTAAGACAAAGTCTTAGCTAAGTAGCCCAGACTGGCCTCGAACTTGTGACCCTCCCATCTCAGCCTTCATAGTTGCTGGGATTACAGGCATGTACCCTGGTGCCAGCCCCTAACACTGGGCCTTCCGACTAATTTTTTTTACTGTTTCTCTTCTCTATCCTCATCTGCTGAACTGAGCTCAGCCCTGAATGGCTATCCCGGTCCTGACACCACCCGAGGAGGCCCTGACCCACCTGAGGAGGTTTCCCCTGAGCAAACTCTGCTCCCGGGCCTGGACGCTGCCCGTGGTGAGACTCAGCCTCTTGGCCACGTCTGGCCTTCCCTCAGTGAGGCTGCCCTCCCGGGCCAGGCCCGGGGAGGTGCCATACCGCTCCTCCAGGCACCTCAGGGGCACCGTCCTGATGACGGGCTGGAAGATGATGGCGCCGCTCTGCTGGGAGACGGGCCGCCGGTTGCCCACATAGCAGCGCACCAGGCCAGGGATGGAGTCGAAGCTCTCCATCTCAAACTGGTACTGTACGCGGCTGTAGGCCTCGCTGAGCCGCAGGACCGTGCGGTGGATCTTGAAGTGCTGGGCCAGGTTCTTCCACTGACAGGTCAGGACAAAGTTCCCGGGGCTAGACAGAGAGTCTCGAACCAGGAAGTCGCCATCTCGCTGCACCAGGTTTTCAGACACCTGTGGGCAAAGCGGCGGGTGAGGAGTAAGGAAGGCGCTTACCTGCCTTCCCGAGCGGCCAGACCAACAGAAGACAGCGCCAGCACGCCTGCTCTTTCTCCGTGTGCTCTTCGGTCTAATGAATGCCAAATCTGAAAACTCTTTACTGAGCACTTTCTACATATCAGGCACCACTGCAGACCCCGGGAACCCAACAGAGACAAAGGAGACACCCAGGCACTTCTGTTTTAGTGGAGCTTTGATTTTAGTGAGAACATAACAGCAACAGGTATGGTATGTCGGATGCTGTAAAGATAAGGAAAAAGAAAGCTGGGAGGCAAGAAGGGCTGTCCTCTAAACGAGTATGGTCAAGCTGGGTGTGGTGGCGCCCGCCCGCATGTAACCACATGGGAGGCTGAGACAGGAGGATTGCAGGTTTAGGGCCAGCCTCGGTAGCTCAGTGAGACTTTTCAAGATAAAAAAATAAAAAGAGTTGGGGATGTAGCTTGCAGTGAGAATGTATCTGGGTTCTATCTCTGGTACAAAAAAAAGGGTATGATCAGGAAAGCATTATGAGAAGTAGACATTTACACAGGCTTGAAGGATGTAAGGAACAAGGATTAGAAAATAAGAAATGAAGCTGGGCGTGGTGGCTCACGCTTGTAATCCCAGCATTTGGGAGGCTGAGACTGGAGGATCCGGGTTCGTGGTCAGCCTCAGCTACCTAGTGAGGCACTCCACAATTTAGTGAGACCCTGTTTCAAAATAAAGAATAAAAAATAGGGCTCAGGGTATAGCTCGGAGGTAGAATGCCCCTGAGTTCAATCCCCAGTACCGCAAAAAAAAAAAAGAAAGAAAAAGAAAATGAGAAAACGTGTGCCTGGCGGGTCTGGTCCCCCCCCCCCCCCCTTGCCTCAGAGTCCTCTAGAAATTGTCCCTCTCCAGGCCTGGCCAATGGGAGGAGAAACCTGTAGGCAGAAATGTGGCATCAGAGATGTGTGGTGGATTTTAGACACACCGAGTATGGGCTGGAAAAGTCTAGAACACAGTCAGGGTGGGGTCTTCCATCGAGTTATTGTGAGGATTACAGATTTGCACCTAACAACTGCAAAGCACTAGTCCAGTGCCTGAGACACAGTGGCTGCTCACAGCCTACTAATTGTGATGATGGTGATGCTTACAGGGGAAGGAAGATTTATTCTGTGGGGCAGCTCAGCTCTTCTGTAGCCAGACTGCCTGGGTTTGCATTCTGCCTCAGCCGTGTGACTGGATGAGTTATATAATCTCTTTGTGATACATTTACATAATCTATAAGATGGGATAATATTACCCACAGAGTAACTATGAAGGCTCAAAGGGATAAAATTTTATAACTATTATTATTATTACGGTGTTCAGTTATCCATGCTGGAATTCTGCTGAAAATTTACACTTCTGACAGTGGTAAATGCATTTTATGACTAGAATAAGGAAAAGATGGTGATGTCAGTCATCAGTTTAATAAACTTTGATGATTTTTCTGGAATATACCAGCATTCAATCTATGATATACTTCTGTTAGCTTAAAATAGTATGCTACCATGGTTACCTTAAAATTGCAACTTTGCCTTAAAGATATTTTTTTTCACAGAAATTCCATGTCTTGGAATTGAGCCTGTGGAAATAATTATAGGTAAACATAGTAGTGCTCTTAAAGTATGTTGGTCAGAGCACTAGGAGCACCCCAAGTGCCCAATAAATTATGGTGCGTGCGTACAATGGACACACATGACGCAGATTGGTCCACAAGAGTATTTCATAGCAGGCAAGAATTCCCAGGACATATCATTAAGTGAAGAAAGTGGGCTACACACAGCACATGTGGCACATCTCCTACCTGACTGAGGAGTTCTAGGGGGGATATGCATCAAAATGTTCATGGTGGTTCTCTTCAAAAGAGACAATTGTGGATGAGAGTTTAATTTTCTTCTTTTTGTTATCTATGTTTTCTACAATCAATTTTAAACTTAAAAAAAGAATAATAACGATTTCTTTAGTAGCGCTGAGGAATCTGCTACACTAAAAAAATTAATTTACAACATGATAGCCCCCCCCTCATTTCCTGTCGTGTCGACCAGAATAGGTTTACAATAAAATCCCAAGGGGAACTCTACACTTCATCTTGCAGACTTGATCTATTTTTCAATTTTTATAGTAGTAAGTAAAAACATTACTCATGCCGATCACTGAAAGGATAATCACACAAAGCATTTTCTAGCCATGTGTTTGTGGTCACTGGTATAACCCTTTTTTCCTATCTCTGGGTCACCGGATGGGGGTGGAGGGGAGAAAGAGAGAAGAGGTGAATACTGCTGCCCCTCTAAGGCAGAGGCAGCCTCCGAGTCTGCCCCCTAAGGGTAAGCTGCAACCTTAAAGGAGGCAGGTTCAGAATGGTGGAAGGCTGTGGTGGCAGGCCAGGACCTCAGTTATCTGACCCCCAGCCCTGTGACTGCATACTTCTTCAGGTTACTGACCCTGAGGCTGCAGCCTCCTGCCTGCTGTGATACTGGCTTTTCCTGTATCCACTCGCTGGCATGTGGAAATGTGCTTTGGGTTCCTGACCTTTGCTTTTCCCGAGGTCTCCCTAGAGGCAGGCTAAGAAATCACTTTATAGTATTGGCCTTTGGCTGAACTGGAGCTTGCTCCCATGTGACCTGGGAGAGGGACCCTGCAGGGCCATGGAGTTGGCATGGCCTGGGGACAGGAACAGGTACCTGTCGGGGGATGCGGCCATGGTACCAGGCGTGGCTGCGCAGGTCTTCGCTGCTCAGCAGCAGCTCCTCCTCCAGCTCCTTCTTCAGCCTCTCAGGGGTCCGGTCCATGACGTGCCTCTCCTTGGAGAACTGCAACACAGAGTCCACAGTGACCCTCCCCTGCCCTCGCCAGCCCAGCTGGAGACCATCCCCCGCCTGGCTGGTCCCCTGCTGTGCAAAGCAAATGAATGTGTGCCCAGCACTGTGTTCAGGCAGGGGAACCTCATAATGATCACAGTTATCTGGGACTTTAATTTTCTAGCTGCTATGCTAGCATGTAATGAAATTTTCATTTGAGCTGCGGGTAGTGGCATATGCCTATAATCCCAGTGCTTGGGAGGCTGAGGCAGAAGGATGGCAGGTTCGAGGCCAGCCTCAGTAATTTAGTGAGACATTTCAAGATAAAAAGTAAAAAGGGCTGGAGGTGTAGCTCAGCAGAGAGCACCCCTGTGTTCAATCCCCAGTAGCACAAAGAGGTTTTTTTTTTTAATTTTCAACCGAGACACGGGAGCTCTGGTAGGGGAATCTATTTGAGCAGCAGTGATCTGGACAGGAGGGGCCAGAAAGAGAGGCATGAGACAGAGACACAGTCTGCGTCTTTCCAGGGTGAGCCTCCTCCTCTCCTCCTTCAGAATTATCCTAACTTGGAAGCTGGGCATGGTGGCACACACTTATAATCCCAGCACTTGGGAGGCTGAGGCTGGAGGATCTGGGTTTGAGGCCAGCCTCAGCTATCTAGTGAGGCACTCCACAACTTAGTGAGACCCTGTTTCAAAATGAAGAATAAAAAATAGGGCTGGGGGTACAGCTCGGAGGTAGAATGCTCCTGAGTTCAATCCCCAGTACTGCAAAAAAAAAAAAAAAAAAAAAAAAGAATTATCCTAACTTGGAGCTGAGAAGGACATCAGCTCCCAACTGGCCTTCGACCCTGGGCCTCTGGGACAGTGAGGCCAGAAGTCAAGTCCTTGGGAGCTAGAAGAGAAGACGTTGAATGCTTTGCTACAGGCAAATGAAGTTCAGGAACTGAGTACTTGGACAAAGCAATTTTATGTCTCAAATCTAACAGAAGTCTGAGTCTATATTATGTATGACTTTTAATTTAATTTTTCCAATATATTATTTAATTTTTATGACAGACTAGAAATAGAAACTAAAACCAAACAAACAAACAAAAAACGGGTCCTCGGCCTCAGACAGTGTGAGGGCATGCTCAGCAGCTGTGGTGGGAAGTGCTGGCTGGGGACACTGCTCCAGATTAAACTCAGAATCATGCCCGCTTACAACCTGAGGACTGAAACTGGGCACCTGACCAGTTCCCAGCAAGACCAAGCTGGGCCACTCACCAGAGATCAGGGGAGAAGGAAAAGCCGCTTCCCTGTGCTCTCCCAAGTTCCCCAGCTGGCCCTCCAGACACCTGGAGGAGCTGCGGTCTCTCCTCACCATGCTGCCTCATACTGCCGCAAGGTAAGAGCCCCAAATCCTTCTCCACCAAGAAAACAAAACAGACTTGCGACTCATCCTCTAGACATTGGGCGCTGGTAAGCACGACCCAGGGCCGATCTCAGGTGGGCCCTGGCCACTAAATGCTCACTTCACCCCTCCTCCCTTTGCCCTCCTCTCAGGACAGGCAGCAGGAGTGCTTGATGAAAGGAGGATTTTGTATTAAAGAGATGCCAGGTTGACTGTCCACG
Organism: Graphiurus murinus; assembly: GCA_004027655.1. Classification (NCBI taxonomy): domain Eukaryota; kingdom Metazoa; phylum Chordata; class Mammalia; order Rodentia; family Gliridae; genus Graphiurus; species Graphiurus murinus. The sequence continues at coordinate 72,023 of PVLC010002208.1, read as the reverse complement.
ATGCCTGCAGGCTTCTCACAGCTATGCTTGACACTGCCTGCTCCTGTCATTAATTATGCATAGCTACATCTGAAGACTTGAGCACAGAATGTAGCTTGTCAACTGACTGTCATTTATTGTCTGTCTTGCCTCCCGCTAGGCTGTTTCTGGAGACTAGAAACCGGTCTACCTCTTCCCCACCCCTCCTCAAGCAGAACCTGAACATACCAGGTACTCAGTATTTACCTTGTGAACAAACACACCAGCACAAGGAACTTCTATGACCTTTCTCAGTAATGGGGGCTATCCTTTTCCCTCAAATGATCTGAAGCCATATTTTAGCTGGACATGTTGGTTGATATTCAGCTAAAAGATGACATTCCTCAATCAATCAATCTCTCTCTCTCTCTCTCTCTCTCTCTCTCTCTCTCTCTCTCTCTCTCTCTCTCTCTACTGGGGATTGAACCCAGGGGCATTCTACCTCTGAGCTACACCCAACCCAGTTCAGGACCTCACTAAGTTGCTGAGGGCGGTCACAACCCTGTGATCCTCCTGTCTCAGCCTCCCAAATACTGGGATGATTACAATTGTATGCTACCATTACCGGCTCAATCTCTGTCTTTTACAGGAAGATGTGGCCATGTGCCGAAGGTCTAGCCAAGAAAGGGTGAACTGCAGAGTTGGTGTGATTTCTGAGGTGAGACAGGATGGCTGGAGCCTGGGCATGAAGAGGAAGCCACAGCCTAGGAATGTTACTACAGAGAACCAGACGAGGCCACGTTCCTGGTGACGGTGGGGTAACCCCAGCCCTGGCCCATGTCTTCTACATGATTGATCTTCATGAAGCCAATGTTCCCGCCAAGATGGCTGTACTAAGTCCTAGCTGATGCTGTGACGGAGGCCCTCTTTAGCTATCCTGACAGTTTATAGGCCTGGCCTGAGTCCCTTGTGCAGCACCCTGGGCCTACGTCTATGTCTATACACTGAAAATGGAGCAATCTAAAAGCATACAGATCCTGCTTAATCCTTCCCTGAATTTTTATTTTCTCCCATTGAAAAAAGTGATTCCCCTATTTATCTTTTCTTCCTCCCTGATGCTCCAACATCCAGACCACCTTCCCCTCCCCTGCCCCCTTCTCAGCATCTGCTATAACAGTAAGGTTTGTGTGGGTTTTTTAAAGCATTTTATGCAACAATATTTCACTCCAGGCTTTGAGGTCATACTGCTTTACACTTGTTACCAAAAATATAAAATCAGCAAGCTCTCTTGTTACTTCTGTCCTGATTCCTTAGGGGAAAATCCATGATTACTGCTCCCACCCCACAGACTCTGGAGGAATGGTGCTATAAGGTAGTAAAGGAAATATCTAGGGAGGAGGGAAAAGGGAGATTACTGAGATTTTTATCTCCCAGATAATTTGGGATGGAAAACCAGACACATGCCCCTAAGTACTTGTATAATTTCCAAAAGGTTAGGCAGCCAGTTGCACAATTGCCTAGCCTTGTATTTTACAAGGGAAGGAGAGGAAGAGAGAGGGAGAAGGAAAGAGAGAAGGAGGGAGAGAAGGAATTTAAGGAAAGTTAGTCTGGAGCAAGCAAACGATTACAAAGGGCTTTTCATTTCAGGCCCCTGAGGGCTGGTTCTAATCCATTAAGAAGAAGAGGCCTAGCTGGGCGTGGTGGCGCACGCTTGTAATCCCAGCATTTGGGAGGCTGAGACTGGAGGATCTGGGTTCGAGGCCAGCCTCAGCTACCTAGTGAGGCACTCCACAACTTAGTGAGACCCTGTTTCAAAATAAAGAATAAAAAATAGGACTGGGGATGTAGCTCAGAGGTAGAATGCCCCTGAGTAGTTCAATCCCCAATACCGCAAAAAAAAAAAAAGAAGAAGAAGAAGAAGAAAAGGCCTGCGGCAAGCCTGGGCCTCAGTAATATCTCCCAAACTACCCAGGAAGGACTGCCAGGGTTGTGCCACATAGATTAAGCAGTAGTAATTTGCAGTGAGTGGCTGCCTTCTAGAACTTTCACTTACTGTTTTAATAATATATTAATACAACTTTTATTATTTTTCTCAACTGCCTGTCTTTTATGATTTTGCCAGCTACGACTGTGCCACTGTAGGTAAGCACTTGGATGGGCTATAAACCCCCAGGGTTGGTGAGGGTGCGCATGTAAGATTATTTTGGCAAAATATAAGTATCTATTTATACTTTAAGAGCCTTGAAATTGATTTTGTGCTCCTTGAGAACCAGAAATGAGATTCTTGCTTCCTAGGCTAGGTCACATGCACCCGTGACACTCAGAAGAATTCTGTTGGTTTCCCCCCAAAACACCTGAGCCCTTGGTAACCCTGTACCCTACCCTGTGCTGCTGCCATGCGGGAGAAGTCTGAATTTTTCCCTGAAATGCAACCATTTCAGTCATGGCCTGGCTAGTTTTATAGGTTTTGGCTACAAAGCAAAGTCTAGCAACTTAAGGTAACATTGCCCTCAGCACAGGCTTAACTCCATTGCGTGGGCTCTCATCGATCTGCATCTTATCGATTCCACTAGCGCCTGCAGAGTCCTCCTGCCCTTCCTTAGACTACATTTCTGAGAGAGGGGTAGAAGAGACAAGCATTTACTCACATAATATTCACAAGCATTGTTATTATTTGCACGGCCCAGAATTGAGCAGAGAGGAATCAGCATCTCAACAGCGCCCAATCTTGGGAAAATAAAGAGGACAGGAGTACATCATTCAAGTCCGTCCTGGTTCCCAGAGCCTTTTCTCCTAGCACAAAGGTTCCATCCCATCACATTTGTTTCTGAGAGATCTTCTGAACTCGATGTGTCTCAGAGACTGTCTGGGCCCAAGTCTATTCTCAGTCCCTCTGCTAGCTCTAGTCTGACTGTGCTTGCTGTGTGTGTGTGTGTGTGTGTGTGTGTGTGTGTGTGTGTGTGTGTGTGTTACTAGGGATTGAATTCAGGGGCATTCTGCCTCTGAGCTACCTCCCCAGCCCTATTTTAGTTTTTATTTTGAAATAGGGTGTCACTAAGTTGTAGAGGGCCTTGCTGTGTAGTGGAGGCTGGCTGAGAGTCTGTGCTCCTCCTGTCTCAGCTTCCCAAGTACTGGGATTACAAGTGTGTGACACCATGCCTGGTTTCCCATGGTTTAACTGAACACGAACGTGGCCCTCACAGGTCCTTTGCACTAGACACTCTTCAATTGCCAGGTAGGAAGAAACAGCAAGAAAACTCACGAATGGCCAACCTCTCATGCAATGCTATGAATGTTAATAATGATCACATTACAGTAATACAACTTTTTCTCCGAGGTGAAATTCTCCTTGTACTTCCTGAATTTGAACCTCACTCTTAGAAGGCAAGTCTGATTCCTTGCTTTTCCCATAGTCTTATCTGGAGGGGAAGGAGGTGGCGGCCAGGAGAAGAGGAGGAGAGGCACGGGTGGGCTCCCGCCTGCCTGCGCTCCACCCCACGTGGCAGCTGTGGGCTCAGCCTCAGATCCAGAACACTGCCCATGGGTCTTGGGCTTCATTCCAGGGACCATATCCACCCATGGCCACCATGGGACAAAGATGAAGGCAGGACCCACATCTTCTACCCCCAGGCTTGCCTGAATTTGACCTGCCCTTTTGGTGGGGAGGGGAGGCTCAAGATGAGGCGCCACGTACCTCAAGGAGGCAGTGCACCTTAGGTACATGGCTCACCCATCCGCATGACTCCACTTCTAAACCTGCACCTTCATCCTGATCATTAGCATCGGGGGCAGATGAGAGGTAGGTAAGCTGATGTAGGGATGCATGAGGTCATATTTGTCCAACCAAACTGAAGGTTAGAAAAATTCATCAATTACTGTAACTGATGCTTTTCACAGAAATCTGAGTCTAGCTACATCTTTCCCCTCACCAACATTTTAATAGCCTTGATGTCAATAGATGTTACGGCACAGTGTTAAAGAGCTTGGGCCAGCGGGCTCCCTCAACCACAGGCCACTGTGCCACTAAGCAGCTGTGTGGCTTTGGGTGAGTAGTATTGCCTCTCTGTAGAGCTTCAGGCTCCCTATCTGCAAAATGGGGATAAAAGCATGTCATATGATGTTGATAAGGATTAAATGGATGGATATCTGTAAAGCTATAGTATGTACTCTGGCAGGTAGTCAGCACTAATGTTAACTGTCATTAATAGACATATCAGAGCTAGGCACAGTGGCACAAACCTATAATCCCAGTACTTGAGAGGCTGAGACAGAGGATTGAATGCTTGAGACCAGCCTTCAGCAACTTAGCAAGACCCTCGGCAACTTATCAAGACTCTGTTTCAAAATTTAAAAAATGAAATGGGCTGGGAGTCTAGCTCAGAGGTAGAATTCCCCTGGGTTCAATCCCTAGTACCCCTAGTACAAGAAAAAAACAAACAAAACAACAACAACAAAAAAAAAAAGACACATCAGGATGCTACTAATTTGTTTCTATAAAATAAACAGCCTTGGGTTGAGGCTGCATATTGCATAGTGTGTGTGAAGCCCTGGGCTCAATACCCAGTACTTCTTGGGGGTGGGGAGCAGACTTCACGTTCAAGATCTGATGCAAAAGGTGCAGAGGGGAGGGGGCCTGGGAGGGAGGCCACTAGGGAAAGCAGCCTGGTGCTTGTCTGAGTGCCTGACAGCTGTCTGCCCCAGGCTGCTTCAACCCTCCGTAGAGGCTGCCTTCCTTGGTACCTTGGTACCCCTGGTCCAGTTCCATGGTCAGGTTTGGTGCTAGCTTGCTGGGGCTGGCTCTGTAAACCAGAAATGTCACTCTGAATCTGGAAAGAGCATCTCTGCAGCCCCGTGTGCCTAGCAAGTCTGGTCTTGACAGGCTGCAACAGCCAGAGCCCAGGAGACCATTGGAAAACACATTCTGGGGGTGCAGAGCCAGCTCCGCTGACGTGCTGGGAACCTTGATTAACTCAGAAACCCACGTTTCGACAGCTCTCCAAGGAAGAGAAAGCTGTTCCAGACTGAGAGGAGTGGAGCACAGGCCTCCAGCCTGCATTTCAAATCAGGCACAACAGGCCTGGGCACTGGCTAGGGAGATGGGGTGAGCTGGTTGATGAGAAGGGTGCACAGGCATCTGTCAGAAGCCCTCAGGAGAGGCTGTGGAGGCTCATTTGCATGTAGGAGACAAAAGAACCGGATGAAGATGGCATCTGCATTATAATTAATATTTGTTTTACTCTACCTCTGTCAGTTAAAAATACTTTCCAGTTTCTGCTGGATTTTAAATTGTCAAAGAAAGACCCTATGTCTGCTTTCTTCTGCCACCATGAACTGATGGTGGAAAAGGAGAGACTAGGTGTGGGGTGTTAGGACCATCATTGTGACCAATGGCCTTGGGCTGCTAGCAGGGGAGGAAGGCCTGCCTTCAAGGAGGGTGCAGTCTCCTGGGAAGATCATACACAAAGAAACAGTCTAGCCAACTCGGCGACTTAAGCCTGTAATCCTAGCTACCAGAGGCCGAGGCAGGAGGATCACAAGTTTGAGGCCAGCCTGGGCAATTTAGTAAGATTCTGTCTGAAAAAAAGTCTGAGGAGCTGGGCGTGGTGGCGCACGCTTGTAATCCCAGCATTTGGGAGGCTGAGACTGGAGGATCCGGGTTCACAGCCAGCCTCCGCAACTAGTGAGACCGTTTCAAAATAAAGAATTAAAAAAAAAAAAATAGGGCTGGGGGTATAGCCCGGAGGTAGAACGTCCCTGAGTTCAACCCCCAGTACCATACACACACACACACAAAAAAGTCTGAGGAGTAGCTCAGTGGCAGAGAAGGGAGGGAGAGATGAAGGGTGGAAGGAAGGGAGGAAGGGAGTCAAACACACCCCAGGGCTCTGGGGACAGCTTGCCTGCCTTGCTCTCTTATCTATGTTCCCAGCTCTGTAGCCTGGGCAAGTTATTCTATCTTTGTCCTTTGGTTTTCTCCTGTGTCAGAATGACAAACATCACTGTGGTTCAAGAGTGTTTTGGGAACAGCTTCACGGGCTGTGGAAGAGAAAAGAGGGGCTGGAGAACCACAGTTGGACATTGAAGGTGAAACTTAAGGAGAAGGGTAGGAATGGTATTTTGGGAATCTGAGTGGAGGGAGACACAGAGTAGCTGGCACAGTGGTTCCAGCTGAGGAGGAAAGGGCTGGAGCGCACTAACGCACCCACAATGGTCTTGTTTTCTGTATACGTACATATGTAATACACTCTGGCACCCTGACCCCAGGAGAGCCCACTTCACTCCACAAGTGTGGTTCCCCGGCCATCACTGGCTGGCCCAGGAGAGGGGCCCTCACTCAAGCTGGAAGATGATGCTCCATACCACCCACTCTGCAGAAGGCGTCATGAGACTTGAAGTCTGGAAGTTACTTCAACTCCAGGTTTCCTGCCAGAGGGACCAAAGTGGGCTGACAGGATGAAATGTAATCCTGCCTACTTGGGAGGCTGAGGCAGGAAATTGCAAGCTCAAGGCCAGCTTGGGCAACTTAGGGAGACCCTTTCTCAAAATTAAAAAAAAAAAAAAAAAAAAAAGAGCTTGGGATGTAGCTCAGTGGTAGAGCACTACTGGATTTGTTCTCCAGAACTGGAAAAAGAAAAAAAGAAAGAGGGAAGGAAAGAAGGCAGGCAGGCAGGCAGGGAGGCAGGCAGTTAGTTCTGATTCTACCTCCTACTATTCCACCCTGGTCCCCACTGACTGGATTACTGTTCTGCCACTCGTGCAGCAGCCTCACACAGAGAAGAGGAGTGACGGACAGACGGTATCACAGTGGTGTGTGCATCCCTAAGCCCCAGCTGATTACCTCAGCCATGAATTCCCCTGTGAACTCAGCCAGTAAGAGCTGGGCTCTGTCACTCGTGACCAAAGCAGTCCTGGTCCAGGAAGGCAGGGATCAGATGAGGGGAGTCTGACACCCGGGGGCTGAGAGTCAGACCTTCGTTCTCCAGACAATGAAAGTCATTGAAAATCTCTGCCCGGGCAGGCAACAGGTACACAATGCTGCTTTAGAGACATCGATCTGACTGCGGTGAACAGAGTGCCCTGGGTGGGGCCGGGCTGGAGGCGCAAGGCCAGCACTGTCTTTTGAAATGTGCTGGTGATGCCCAAATCTCCATCTCCAGCCCTTGGGGTTGGTGCCTGGCAGGGATATTTCCCAGAGTCCGTTCCAGAACCTAGAGGTCAGTGTGGATAAAAATGAACTTGTCCCCTCTGCAAAGCCTGCTCTTCTTCCCCTTGCCTGGCCCTTGGCAGCTCCCCTCCTGTTATTAGACCCTCAGAATTGGTTTCTGTTGATGAAGAAATTCCTGACTCTAAGCCAGGACTGGTGGTGTATGTCTATAATCCCAGACACTTGGGAGGCTGAGGCAGGAGGGTCACAAGTTTGAGGCTAGCCTGGACAACTCAGTGAGCCAGTCTTAAAATAAAAAGGACTGAAGATACAGCTCAGTGGTAGAGCACCCTTGGGATCAATTTCTAGTACTACAAACACAATTTTTAGTGCAACAAACAAATGAAACAAAACAAACAAAAAAACTCACAACAACAAAACAAACAAAAAACAAAACCGAAATACCCGATTCTAACTCTTGCCATCAACCCCCTTTTGTGGTACTAGGGATTGAACCCAGGAGTGTTCTACCTCTAAGCTAGACCTTAGCCCTATTTTTTAGACTTCGAAAGAGGGTCTAAGTTACCATGAGCTGGTCTTGAGCCTGTGATCCTCCTACCTCAGCCTCCCAAGCACTGGGATTACAGGTGTGCACCACCATGCCTGGCTCTACCACCCCCATTCGATTCCCCACTGATTCCATTACTATTCTCAAACTTCTGCAGTAGCCCCGAAATGATTTGTCTACCTCCTGTCTTCAGTCCTATAGCCCACCACCTACAATACCACCAAACTTACAATACCACCTTTAGGCTCAAAAGACTTAGTCAAAGCATGCCCCAGGAATCTCATTCAGTACCCCATTTCCACACACAAATTGATGGTCAGGCCTGGTCCATGGGGGCAGAAGGCACAGATCCCCATCCTGCCCTGTCCCCCTAGACCTCCTTTGAAGCCCCAGTGAGCTGAGCCCCAGCCCTTGCTGTGGATGCACTAAGCCTGCATCCACACGGGGTCCAGGCCTGGCTTTGTCAAGAGCCCCAGATCATGAGGGGGCTGCGGACACCACCATGCAGCATCCCTGCGGGCCCAGAGATGACTGGCAAGAGCTTGAATGAAGGGGAGATGGGCAAGGGTCCCTGTTGGGGTTCATGAGCCTGCAAATTTTGGGCATCCAAGATTTCAGGAACTCATTTGCGTCTACAGGTGACAGAGGCCTGGGGGAAATATAGCCTATGTTCCCAAGGGCTGACAGTCACCTATAGATAAAACCCCAGACCTTCTTCACTAGGCAGGCAGTGTCCTTCTCCATCTGTCCCCAAATTAACTTGCTCTTGTGTTCCAGTGCAGGGCCCAATACAGGGATCTTTCATGGCTCCCCTCCCCTCACATCCTTCCTCCGTGCCTCTGTGGGGTGGTCCAGCAGCCAGAGTGGCACATCTGTAGGGGTGCTGACTGATTGCAACCCAGGTTGGAGACTGAGGAACAGGAGATGGGAGCTGGGCAAGGCATGCAGGGGCCTTGGAAATAAAGCTTAAGGAGTTGGATTCCACCTAAGGGGGGCGGGGACTCCATTAAAGAACTGTAAGCAAGGGTGTCCAGGGAATGAGCTCTTGGAGTGCAGGGGTCAGGCCTTATTGCCTTTGGTGCCCAGAGCGTAGCCCAGTGCCTGGCACCAGCAGGTGCTCAGTAAACACAGGCAGCTGGAACCAGGATCACTTGATCACCTTCTTCCTGGCAACTTCCTCGTCACTGGGTACAGAGAAGAGGAGACCTTGGAGGCTGGTCAAGAACGAGTGACCCTGGGCACACGTCTAGACTTCTCTGAGCTTATTTCTGTATGTACCTGGGGGTAACAATCCCCACCACCCAGGACTATGCCACCTAATGTGCATAAAGTGCCATTCAGCATCGCACCTGGCACCTGGGGGGTGCTGGCTTGAGACAATGTGGAATTTGAACAGTCTTTGAAAGATGACTCATAGTAACACATGTGGAAAGTTACTTTTCACCAAAGAATTTTATTAAAAGATGTGTAAAACCCATCAGGAAGTTTTAGACATCTATGTCCTTTGAGAAATTAGTTCTAGTGAAATAAAAAATTATAGCAGTTGGGCCAGATGCAGTGACACTGCAATCCCAGCACTTAGGAGGCTGAGACAGGAGGATCGAAGGCTTGAGGCCAGCACGCACTAACTTAGCAAGACCCTGTTTCAAAATAAAAAAGAAGCCAGGCGTGGTGGTGCACGCTTGTAATCCCAGTACTTGGGAGGCTGATACAGGAGGATCCGGGTTTGTGGCCAGCCTCAGCTACTTAGTGAGGCCCTCTGCAACTTAGTGAGACCCTGTTTCAAAATAAAGAATAAAAAATAGGGCTGGGGATGTGGCTCGGAGGTAGAATGCCCCTGGATTCAGTCTCCAGTACCGAAAAAAAAAAAAAAAAAAAAGAAAAGGGCTGGGGGTGTAGCTTAGAGGTAGAATGTCCCTGGGTTCAATTCCTAGAGTCACCAAAAACAAAAATAAAAAAAAGAACAGTTGGAATAGTCAATCTCTACTCAGGCATTCTTTTGTTTATTCTGTTCACCTCAGTGTAAAAACAGTAATTCTTAGGGTAAATATCAGCAAATGGCCCTATCTGCAGATGACGCCGACCATTTATAAGAAGGCAGACTTTCACTTGTGGCCAGCACTTTGCATGCAGGCATCTCAGCATCAGCAAGTGTCTGCAGGTGACTCACACATCCACACGGGTGACAGAGCCCAGCCCCAGAGTGCAAGAAAGCTTTGAGGTTTGCACCAAAAGCGGAGAGTTGCTTGTACTTAGATTATGTCTCCTTCAGGGCCTTGGACACTAAGTTGTTGATAAATATTTTATTGAATTTTTAAGATTGAGATGATTTTCTAGTCCATTCATTCATTTCATGATGAAGGTAAGGCTGGAAATTAACTTATTTGAAATAAAGAAAAAAAAAAAGAAGGGAATGTGTATGTGCGTGAAAGGAGGTGAGGATGAGGGCGGGCAGAGGAAGAAAGACTAGAGAATTTCACAGGCTAGAAAATATCTGGGCTGTCCTGCTGTAGTGGAGTGAGTGGCTGCAACACTCAGAATGCTGACGGCTCTCCAACAAAAGCTTCCTTTCTTCAGCTTTGGAACAGTTTATTAGATTAAGGGAGACGTCAACAGTTCGGGCCCCTTATCAAGTTGTACCAAACAACTTTATAGGTCAGGTTTTTTTTTTTTTTTTTTTTTTAAAGAAACCTCATCTAGAAATTATGATCACAAACAAACTTTTAAGTCTAACTTCTAGATCATAAAACTGGTCAAATTTCTAAGTGAAGCCTGTGGCTTCTAAAGAGCTCAGGGTGGGAAATCCCACAGAGTTGTGAGGGGAACTGTACCAGGTGGCCCAAGCTGTGGCAATGCAGGAGTTCAAAACCCTGTGGCAATGTAGGAGTATCAAACCCTCAAATCCAGTGAACTCTGGGAAGACCTCAGGTGACATGCAGCCTGGGTCATCACTGTCCCTAACAAATGTAAACAACAAAAGTTTGCTCCTCCCCACAAAGGACACTGTGTGTGTGTGTGTGTGTGTGTGTGTGTGTGTGTGTGTGTGTGTGTTTTACTGGGGATTGATCCCAGGGGCATTCTACCTCCAAGCTACACTCCCAGCCCTTTTTATTTTTTTATTTTGAAACAGGGTCTTGCTAAGTTGCTGTGGCAGGCCTGGAACCTGCAATCCTCTGGTCTCAGCCTCCCAAGTACTGGGATTATAGGTGTGCATCACCATATCTAGCTCCAAAGTGCATTTTTATAATCAATACACAAAAGAAAATTCACCTAAAAATGAAGTTCTTTGGTGGCTTCAGAAACTCAACCCCCTTTGCATTCCTGCCTTTTGTTGAATTTCAAGCAGTGGCCAAGTTTATAACCAAATTCCAAAGTATATAAAAAAGACCTTTTAAGACCCAATTGGTGTTTCTACAATTGAAAACCTGCCTAAACTGATCATAAACCCAAAGAATGAATAAATCCCAATTACTTCCACCACTCTTAACCCGGTCTACATCCAAAAAATAAAAATCCAGTTCTTTACAAGTTTTAAGCCTGGAAACTTAGTAGAAGCCCTCAGATGTTTTAATCTGAGGTAGAACAGAAAGAACAGGAGTGGCATTTGTGGCAATCCTAAATCCTTGTAACAAAACAATATATTGGTTCTGTTTCACCTTTTGTGGATACCAGCTGGTTTTTGTGGTTTACCTAAAAATATTTTATTATAATCCAAAGATAAATGATGAAAGGTATGAATTCACCAGTCCTACTTTCCTACTGAGAAGTTTGAGGCTAGAAAAATTAGCTGCTTATGTGATGACTGTGACTAAAGTCAAAGTCTTTACCTAAATCAACAATTAACTTCAGAAACAAAAGTCCAAAGAGGAAAAAAATAATAATTTTATAGTCCCTATTTGGTATCTAACGCCAAAGGGGAGCATTGGTGACAGAGTATGTCTTCCTGGTCCAGCCTGGTCGGCACGTGAGTGGCTTGGCCCGTGGTCCAGGACAAGGACATCACCGAGGTGGCACTACATCGTGGGAGGTGCCGGTCACACTGCCAGAGTAGATTTGTATGTTGGTTATAACAGTTGCCCGGCACATGGCAATAAAATATCTTAAAGAAAGGGCGCCTTATTCTAATGTGTACAAGTCACCCCATGGGCTAGCAAGGGGATGCCCTTTGTGTGTCCACGGCCTCTTTGCCTTCCTGGTGATGCATTGAGCTCTTGACAGATGAGCACCTCTGGCCTCACCTGGGCCCCTTGCCACTGAGCCTGCTCACTCAGCTCCTCACGCTAAAGCTCAGCAAATCAGTCCCTGTAGGTTGCTTCCTGACCCACACATACTTCACTGTTGGCCAAAGTTCTGCAGAAACAATCAGTAGGTCAGTTTTAAATCGGGGGTTTGACAGTCATTGGAGCCTGTACCCTTGACTAAACCCAAGGACTTGCTCGGCCCTCTACTTCCCCAGTTAGATGTGGGGGTCGGGATGTGGTGGCAGAAAGACCCCATGCCTGACCGTGGTCACAGCCTCTTTGACTACACAAGGCGTTTGAAGAGAAGGCACAGCAGTTGACGATTATGGTGCTGCTGTGGTCCCCAGTGTTCTGTCTTCTGTCCTAGGTCAGAAGCTTTCGGGCCCCTTCTCAGGAAGGGATCAGTAGCAAAGAGATTCTACAAAACCTCAATATGTTTTAGCATTCTGAAACACCTTCATTAATTTGATGTTAATGCTTTAAGTACCTTGATGATATAAATGTTTCTCTTCTAAATCCTAGAAGGAATCTCATCTTTGGCAAAGATTCTGCAGATGGGCTGATGCCATTTTACCATTTCATAATTAGACTTGTGTAATTCATCACGCTATAGGCCAAGTTCCTACTCCAGTGCTGTTGACAACTGATTTGCAATTTGCTGTTAAATTAAGATTCTTCATTTTCCTACTGTATGTGATTTTTACAGATGGATGATGATTACGGGGCCATCAGACCTGAGCACAGACAGGAAAAAACCATCAAACCCCCCAGAGCCCAAACCAAGAGACTGCATTTTATTCATTACCAAACCTTATCAAGCTCTGATCAAAAGAGACACAGAAACCATGAATAGGAAATGTGAAGAGAACATCTGCAGAACTCCTTGCTTATCAAGGTTCTGAGCAATTCCTATTAAAATTCTGCTATCCATGTGTGCAGCCTAAAGAGGCTAATTTAATTGCAATTTGTGTGGATTGGAATTTTAAAGCAGATCACTCTGTATGCTGGCAGCAGTAACTTAATCCTACACCCAAACTAATTACATTAGAATTGTTCTGATGGGTGCCCCTGGCTCCCTTTGATGTCTCCACTGATTCTCTGGCAAAGTCTCTTCCATGCATTCCCACTCTGCCAGATCAGGAAGCTATTGCTTTTGGAACTCAAGTTTTATTTATTTATTTAGGGGTACTGGGGATTGAACTCAGGTATATTCCACCTCTGAGCTACATTCCCAGCCCCCCGCCTCTTTTTAAATTTTGAAACAGGGTCTCACTAGATTGCTAAGAGTCTCACTAAGTTAATGAGGCTGCTCTGGAAGATCTGTGATCCTCCTATCTCAGCCTCCCAACTACTGGGATTACAGGCAGGCCCCGCCATACCCAGCTTCAAGTTTCATTTAGATGAAACATCAAGGGGCTGAAAATTATTTCTTACCAATGGCTAATGATTTCAGCCTGAAAACAGCACACCCAGCACCAACAAACATGGCTGGCTTCTTTCCTCCACATCTTAGAAAATTTTCTCACTGTATTCATCTACTCTAGGATCTCCTTTCACTCTGATTTTTTTTTTTTTTTTTTTTTTTTTTTTGTATTAGAGGTTGAACCCAGAAGCACTCTACCTCTGAAATACACTCTCAGACCTATTTTATTTTTTATTTGGAAGCAGGATCTCACTAAGTTGTGGAGGGCCTCTCTAAGTTGTTGAGGCTGGCCTCAAATTTGCAATCCTCCTGTCTCAACCTCCTAAGTAGCTGAGATTACAGGCACGCGCCACTGCCCATCCAAAGCATAATTTACCCAAGCTGTTTAGGGAGGTCCCATGTTTCCTTGTTAATGGACACGCTGAAATTCCTTGTGATTTCCAATAGGCCATTTGCCAACATCTTGCCCTATGGGAAGCCCCAGTGGGTACCTTCCCTCTAGATCAAATTTAGAGGACGACTTCCTCGAGCAGCCTGCAGAGGAGAGAGGAGCAGACACCCAGATCACTTCCACGAGGCAGCCTGTATTCGCTCCTCCCAGGGAGAAGTCGATGTGCCACATTTAGGATGAGAGCCGAAGGTCACTTGGTTACTGTTAATCATTTATTGGGTGAAAATGATGGGCTTCACATAAAAATTAAGTACTAGACTGGCCAATGAAAACCCCTCTAAACCACTTTGGACCCTTTAATTATTTTCATGAGTGATGAGTGACTTCCAATAATACTTCTCTTCTCACAGGGTTGGCATGTGAGTCAAATGAGACAATGCAGGTGAGATTTTAATCACTGAGCCTGGCAGCAAGAGTGGCACTCTCTTAATATCTACAGAGTGAAGAAAAACAGACATTGCCCTGGCCATGGCAGAGCCTGGTAAGAGGCTCTGAAGACCAGCTGGCCAGAGTTCAGAATACAAGGAGATCCAAGCCAGAACTTAGGTTATTTAACCTTGTTAATTCAACTTTTGGGGGAATGGGGTGTGGGGTGTGGGGATTGAATCCAGGGACATTTACCTCCATGCTTCAACCTCAGACCTTTTTATTTTGAAACAGGGTCTCACTAAATTCCTGAGGCTGGCTTTGAACCTATGATCCTCCTGCTTCAGCCTCCCAAGTACTAGGATTTCAGGCATGCACCACTGCACCTGGCTTAATTCATCATCTTAACGCAATTTATGAGTGATATGGAATATAGCTGTTTACTCGAATAGATGTTCTATTTGCCCTTTAATAAGAATGTCAGAAAATCAAAACCAACTTAATTCAAATGCTATTCTGTTCTTAATTCATCTTGAATGAATGAGATACTACTGAATCAACAAAATGCATCATTGTTGAAAGACACTGGGAAATGTAATTGGAAGCAAAAACAAGATATGCCAAACACACGGAGGAAAAGCCAGAGATTCCAATCTTTCCAGTGTGGAGTATGGAATAAATGACTTCCAAATTCTCTCTCTCCAAAAGATTGCCATGACTAACGACTGTCTTAGAACTTCCCGCTAGGACAAAGTGCATCACATGTCAGTGCTAAGTACATAGTAGGCTTGCAGTAAAACAAAGTGATCACCACCACATGGGTTTGGGCCAAGTATCAACTCCACCACTTTCAATATACAACTCAAAGGTCACTTCATATATCTCCAGAGGAGTTCAAACCACTCGACATCCATGTACCTTGTTTGATAAGCTTTTTAAAAACACAAACACTATATTAGATGTTATAGAAGGAACAGAAATCCAGAAGCTGGACTTAAGAGGGACAAGACACCACATTGCAAGTCAGATCTCATGAATATGCCTAGGAGCTAAATAGCTAACAAGAGTATTTATGTTTTACAAGATGAAATATGGCCAACGCCCTATGTTTTCATGGTTTTCTCAGACCTATGGAATTAGGGTTTTTAAAACCTAGAAACCAAAACTCCCAGCCGGGTGTGGTGGCACACGCTTGTAATCCCAGCATTCGGGAGGCTGAGACCGGAGGATCTGGGTTTGAGGCCAGCCTCAGCTATCTAGTGAGGCACTCTGCAACTTAGTGAGACTTGGTTTCAAAATAAAGAATAAAAAATAGGGCTGGGGGTATAGCTCGGAGGTAGAATGCCCCTGAGTTCAATCCCCAGTGCCCCCCCCCCAAAAAAAAGAAACCAAAACTCCCAAAGTATACAAAAAAACTGGAAATGTTTAGCCTGTACAGAAGACTCATGGGGAACAAGAAGGGTTTGCTGAAATGTCTAAAAGAGTCGGCTGTTCCTGCCCCAAGACAACAGGTCAAATATTTTTGGTTCAACTCCCTAGAGAAACTAATCCCAAATCCCTCCTGTTTCTAGGTGTCCATTTATACCAGCTAATTTGACCTCAAAATAGACATGCTCACAATCTGGAGGGGAAAATGTGCATCTGACGGGCTACTATGGCTATTTAATTGCTGAACAAGGTATATGCAACAGGCTCAGGGATTTTTTGCTCAGACGGGACTATCTAGCAATTAGACTGGTTTAAATATGGGAACGCATTGCCCCACAAACACAGTTCACTTCCATCTCTAGAAACGCCAGCCTTCCGTGAAGGCTCCAAAAGACAACCAGCTGAGAAGCTACCAAGGCTTCCAAGCAAGAGATGATGAGGCCTGAATTAATATAGTGGTGGTAGAGATGGAAAAGAAGGGACAGGTGAGAGCACGGTTTAGGAAGTAGTATCATAATGATTTCCTAATTGATTATGAAAATGGAAAATGAACAGGGAGAAGAGGCATGAGTGTTCCAGAAAGATGACTGAAAGAGCCACACCCAATACAGAAACATGAGCAGGAAGCCACTTTGTAGAAGAAGATGTCTGGGGTGCTGGTGGGCCGTCTGGGTGGGGTCGCTCATAGGCTATGGGGTCCAGGTGCCTTGGATATAGGCTGACTAGAATCACAGCTTGGGAATCTTCAGTGTCTGGAGGTATCCCTTCTCAACTCCCACTTCAGAGATGATGAAGAGAGGCAGGAAATACTGGCTTTTAAGAGGCAGGCTAGAAAGAGAAACCCAAGTAGACAGGGTAGGGCTGGCCAGGAGGGACACAGCAGAAGAAGCAGGGAGCACCGTCCAAGGTTGGGATAGCAGAGTTCCAGGAAGGAATGCTCAACAATGCCAAGTGCAGCGGAGAGTTCCTATAAAACCAGACCTGGATGCCACCCACTAGACCTGGCAGTGCACATGCTGCTGGAGTAAAGGAACCCAGTGGCCAACAGGAGTGAGGAGATAAGGACTGTCTTAGTCACCTTTTGCATAAAAGCAGACAGAGACCACGAAGGAAGACATGGAAATAGAGATAGTTTTTAGGATGGGAAAGACCAGAGAATGTTTATAAGCTAAGAGGAAAAGTGTGGGTAGAGGAGAGACTGAGGATCCCCAGGAAGAGAGGAGACCAAGAAAGGGGAGCCTTTGAGGAGGGGTGGCCATGGGCGCAGGTGGCAGGACAGGCGTGGGTCAGGGGCAGCGACAATTCATCCTTGAGGATGGAGGAAGTAAGCAAGGACTGCGGGTAAGGATGTAGAAATAGCTGCAGCTGGTGGGGGCAGTGATGGGGACAGAAAAGATCAGGCCGGATGGTCTTGATTGCCGCTCTGAAGTAAAAAAACAGATCCTATTATGAGCATTAAAAAGGACCAGGCATGCAGAGAGAGAAACAGGAATGAGCTGAGAGAGGGCAAGCAGGACTGATGGGAGGCCGAGGTGCCCGGCTCGGGGACAAGGGCCTGAGTGAGGAGAGACTCTTTATGTTCCACATTCTTGTCCTATACACAGAGACCAAACCCCAAGCCTCCCCTAACTCCCCATCCCAGCTGTTCACTGGTCCTAGAAAAAGTCCCACCACTTCCCAGCACACAGGCCCTGCGTGCTCTGCCCCCAAGCCACCTCTCTGGCCATCCCTTTGCTCCTCTACTTCAGCGTGACGGCCCCAGGCAGATGTGCTTTCTCTCTTGCATGCCCTTTCTACCCGCAGCTCCTATGGTGCTACCTCCTCCTACGGTGTTACTACCCACCTGGCGGGGCTGGGTTAAATGCCGCCCAGGATCTCACAGTAAGCCAGGCATCCTCCCAGGCTTCTGAGGCAGGGAGAGGGCTGCATATACCCATTCCCTACCAGACATGGAGGGCTCCTTCCTGGTGGGAGCTTTCCCTTCTATCCTCCCTGCGCTGGCCACCCTTAGCCTGCATGGGGAGAGGGGAGGATGCACAGATGCCCTCCTAGTGGGAACCTGATGGAGGTTCCTCAAGCCCTTCTTACCGAGAACCTAGGAGGCTATCTCATCAGTCCTTTGCACCTCTTTTTTTTTTTTTTTTTTTAATAAAAGCATACATGTATCTAAAATAAACACCAGGGAGAATTCTAGTTCATAGAAACTAGGAGACTGATTATGGCTTTTTCATAAGCTGAGGGGAAAAAAATCAGTTACAACATTCTCATGGCCAGAGTCAGACGGCAACAGCACTTCCTGGAGCTGTGATGGGCGCTAGAAATTCACTTGAGGACAGAGATGCCACCAAGGTGTCTTCTCCCCCACCAGAACACCCCAAATGCCCGTCAGCTAAAAGGCCTGAGTTGTCCTTGATAGAAATCTTGAAGCCCAGCAACAGGGCCTGGTTCTCCGCACACCGCTGGCCTCTCATGGGCCTGAGTCTTCCTCGTCCTCCCCAGGTTCGGCCCTGCCCATTTCTGCAGTCCAGGAGGTGCTGAAGCCACTAATAGAATTTTCCCAGGGCCCCAGTCCCGCCCCTGCTTCCCAGTCAGGTCTCTCCAACAAAAACAAGCCCTCGGCCAGGATCCAGGATCCAGGCTCTGGGGTCTGTCAGGGAAAGGGGCTCTGGGACACAGCTCCTGTCAGGCCTTCCTTCTGATGCTGAAACCAGATCCCCACCACTCCCAGATGCCAGTGGAATGCATGGAAGGCTCTTAAAAAAAGCTGTGCTGGCCTTTCCTCCCACCTTCTCCCCCCTTTGGAGGGCTAGAGAGAGAAATGAGCAACCGGCAGCTGCCACGCGGAGGGGCTGAGTCACTTGGAAAGACATTTCCCACACAGCTTTTCCACCTTGCGCAGCTTGTGCTGATGGTGCGTCTGCCCCATTACCAAGGCAGCCAGGCCGATGCCAGGGTGTGTCTGTCACAATAGCGCACCGAAGGATCAGCCACAGGGAAGACAAGAAGGACTGTCCCTCCAGCACCCGCTCCACCAGAGAGAGATAGTTCCAAATGAAACCATGTGCCAGGGACCTGCCGTTCTAGGGACAGCCGATGTGACACCTCGGGCTGTAATGTGGATTCATGGGGGGCTTCAAATATGGGGGGGAGGGGCAGGAAAATTATTAAAAGCAAAATGAAACACAAAAACATGCCTAAAGATCTTCCCACTACACAGTGGCACCTCACGGCTGCAAAGTCGGTCAAATCCAAGCATGTCAAAGTAGCTTCTAGCCACAGCTGCCGGCGGACAAGACCAGACCACTGCCACTGCGCCTGATGACCTGTTGGCTGAGGCTTACTGACACATTTACCCACGGACTCCACACCCCAACCTCTCTGTTCATGGTCTTTCAGAAAGGCAGCTTTTCTGCACTTGCCGGACCATTTCCAGCTGTTAGGTCCCCCAAATACAAGTGCACTGACCTTCCTCAGTATCCGCCATTGGTAAAATCAGTCAATCATCAGAGACAGGAGGGGCCAGAAGAGATGGGGTTCCACTGCCAGCTCCCACAGTGTGGTCTGATGTGCTTTTTACCAAATTCCTTCTGCAGCTTGCTATGCTCCTGCCACCAGCTGTCCCCTCTGCGCCCTGTCCACACCTGGCTGCCACATGTCTGCTCTTTTGTGGATGTTCCTCACTCTTCCTAGAATGCCATTTCCTCTCCTTCTCTGGCTAACTTCTGCTACTTTTTCCAGACACAGCAGAGGCTCTATCTCCCCCAGGAGGCCTTCCCTGCTCCTCCCCATTCCTGTCCGGGCTATGCCAGGCATGTGCCTCTAGGGAGCCATGGAGCTCTCTGCAGACACCACCACCAAATCACTGATAAATGATGCTTTTAGTCAATCAATAAATATCTGCAGAATGTCCACCGAGCATTGCAGTAGATCTCCTTAACTGGACCAAAACTTTCTCCAGCACAGGCACTGGGTCTTACCTACTGGGTCCCCAGCACCTGGCAAGAGCAGACAGGGTGCCACAAGCAATGGTTGCTCAGCTGAACTGAGGCTGCGACCCAGATGAAAGTCCCCATGGAACCCTGCCTCTGATGCTTGTGAACTGCTGGTAAGGGAGGCCCGGCAGGTGGGATTATTCCTACCCCCCTTCACTTTTCTGATCATATCAACCACTAAGCCTCCTTGGGAACCCCTGCTCTGCCCAGGCCTGGTTTTCAGGGCTTCTGCCAGTGCCAGTGCCTATCTCTGAGCTACTGGGTTGGCTGCTCCCCCTGACTGGAATGCCTTCCCATCCTATCCTCTGTTTTGTCCACCCAAATCTTGGGTTACTAAAAAGAGAAAAAAAAAGTTTTTTAAAAAGTCTTACACTCTGGCTGAAGTTCTCCTAAAAACAGAGGCTCACTGTTATCTCCCAACTGTATTGCAAAATAAAGCTTTATATATATATAGTAGCATCTTGTTTCAGGCCTCAGTTGTCTTTAATATGGTATCCTAGGAAGTACATTAGGTTCAAGCCAGGAAAATTTAACTTCTATTCCTAGTTCCCAACTAAATGGTTCTGGGCAGGTTGTTTCTCTGAGCCTCAGTTTCTCTTCTGCCTCACTCAGCTTGTAGAACTTGTTTTTAGACGTTAGTGAGATAACACATGAAAGAGCTCAGACGCTGGAAAGCCTTTTCCAGACCTTAGGAAATGATCCCGTGACCACTTAGCGTCCCTGTTCTGAGTCCTCTGAAGGCAGGAACCATGCCTCAGCCGTCACTTAGCAGTCTCCCTATCCCTAAGCCCACCCCACCTAAGAGTGTTTACACTTGGCCGGGGCTACATTCAACATTCGGGGACTTCTGAATTTGAATGTGCTCTGTTAATGTTATGGATCTTGGGGTATCTTCAGTATAAGCTTCTTCCCATTGGGCTTGAGCGAAACATACTTTCCTTTTTCTACTAAGACAAAATATCCACTGGGTTTTGTTTGTTTGCTTGCTCGCTTTTTTAATGAAACAACTGCCTACTGTGAACCTCTTTAGGATGTTAAGTCCTAAATCACACCCCATTGGAACATCTCATATTTGGCACTGTCTCTGTGAGGACCAGCAATGTACGTACTCCCTGATCTGTCTCTCCATTTAATTCCTTTCCAGGGTCTTTGTATGCAAGTTCACACGTGGCTCCTAAACACATCTTAAATTCTGCAAGATTTCTGCAAATAAGATCTTATTTCCTGAGAGCACCAGTGTGATTGGTCTCCTATGTAACGAAGGAACTTTGGTATTTTTAGTTTTCTTCCCATACAACAAACACTATTAATAACATCCTACTTTCTCCAGAGATGATATGGATTAGACCAAATGGAAAGTTACCATGGCTACTGCAGTGTTATTTTTGGTATGAGAAATTCATGCCAAGGGAAGCAGCATACATGGTCAAGAACTGGAGCTTTATTTCCGCTTTGTTATCAGGCAATCAATCCCAATTTAATTTTGAAACTCTAATTGCAACGGAAACTAATTATGAGCAGCAAAGCCTGAAACCCCTAATTAAAGTGGGAGTCAATAAAACGATTCAGCATTATCATTAGGCAACGTTGGCAGGATGAAGGATTAAGTGCAAGCCCATTTCCTTTCCAGGTAACTATCTAAGCAAAACAAAACAGGGAAACTCATCTGGAAGGTGCAATTGGGGAACCCTGAATTGGGATGAAAAACCCCAAGTTCTGGTGTGTGAGTAGGTTGCAGCCTCTCTCTGTTATGAAGACTTCAACAAGTGAGGGGTGGGGGAGGGTGAGATAAAGCCCTAGGACTCAGATTAACCCCATATATGACGTGCACACAGTATGTGCAGGCCTGGAGGGGCGACCCTGCAGGCAAGCAGGGGTGTCCAAACAGAATCTCATTGTGTAGACCCAGATATTTATGGATAGATTCCTCACATACCAGATGCCGAGCTGTCCTTTTCTGAATTAGCAGAAGCTGGTTTGCAGAAGGCCAGCTATTAGAGGGAGAACCCACTGCCAATCCCTGAAGTGCACGATGCCCCGTGGGATCTCCCAGTCTATCTTTGACAGCTCTATAATACTATTAATGGCATGACATCACCTGCCCCAAGCTAGAACAATCCATATTTAGGCCCGAAAAACCACAGGGTCCTCACGTCACCCCACTGGACTCCAGGATCAGAAAGGGGCTCTGAAGTCAGGGAGGAAACAGTTTTAACTGATGATTAAGCCCTCCTCCTCCTCCAAGTTTTTTGACAAAGAGATAAGATACAAAAATGAACTTTGCTGAATGGAAAGCCACTCTGAACTCTCCAATCAGGCAGCAAAATCAAAGGAGCCACACACACCCTCTTCTCATTCAGTGTATGTTTTTCTAAACACAGTATGTCTCCCTGTAACAGGTAAAATAATTTATTTTTTAAAAACATTACTGGAGGAAAAAAAAAAAAAAGCAGAATATCATAACCCTATTGTAGCCCTTTAGTTCCCCTGAGAGAGAGAGTTCCACCCTAGGGTGGGAAGAATTCCTTGAGAGCGTAAGGGACTCCTATTTCCCAGGAATAAATGAGGTCCACCATCACACTGGGGCCAGCAGGATTTATTTTTGAGGCAGGCAAACCTCAAGATCAATAAAGGCCATGTTAATCTTAATTCTTCGTGCGTCACAGGCAACACAGAACACAGGCCTTATCTTGAATTAGTCAAATGAAGTCCTCTGAATATTTTCATCAAAATAGCGTATTGACATATTGTGCAAAGTCTCTGGCACTGGGTCTTGTAACAAAGGTTAAATGTGGACGGTAAAGAAAAACACATTTCCGAACCCTGAAATTATTTGGAAGCTCTCTGCAATTTGAAGGGAGATTATTTGTGGTTTCTGTACCTTATTCATGTATAATGGACCATCAGGTTAAGCAGAGAAAGGGGCTCCGCCACCTCACATTTATTACGGATCTTGGAAGAGAGACAGAGAGTGAAGAAGAGGAGGAGGAGGAGGAGGAGGAGGAGGAGGAAGAAAAACAGCTCTGTTATATTGAGCTACTCCCGTATAAAATTTCAGCCCAAGAAAACTGAAAGTGTCCCGAACAACAGAGCTTTATCCCAAAACACAGACAAGGAGCTCGGTTCTGCGCCCCTGAATTCTGCTTCCAAGGGAGCCACACACCGCTAGGTGCTCATGGATCCATCAGTCAAAGAACACACCTCTCTTTTTACAGCCAGCAAGCTGTAAACTTTCTCTAGTGCCCTTCAGAGAACTGATGCTTTCAGGGCCCCTAAAGAATTACGGATGCACTTAATCTCCTGACCACACCTACCTTGACTCCAAGGAAAGACTTGCGGTGATAGAAGCAGCACAGGGCTGCCGAGAGGGCATGGAGGGCATTGCACTCCTTAGGCATCTTCCAGTCTTCACTCCTGGCCACTCGCCTTCATCAGGTTAAAAAAAAGGGGGTGTCGGACAGTAGAGCCCCAGTCCTGCTGCAGCAGCTGCGCCGTTCCTGTCCACAGCCAGCCCGGGGAGTGAGCCGGCTCCTTCGCCCAGGCCGGTCTGGGACTCTTCCCCTCCGCTGAAGCCAATGCGATCCACTCGCTCAATTCTGGCAGGCGGGTGTCCAGCCTGCCATGCACGCAGTGCCAGAAATTCTCATGTGACCAGACTTGCTTTCTGATGAAATTCTAACCCCTCTTAGAAGAGGCCTTGGGCTTTAGCTGTCCCCTAATTGAGAGGCCCAGCAGAAATCATTAAACCCCCAGACAGCCTTCCTTTCCCAGGGCTGAAATGCACCACTCGATCTGCTCCTAGTGGCTTTGTCTGTTTTCTTGTCATCCCAGCACCTAGGGGTTTAAGGAAGCAGGACAAGCTGTACACATAACACCACCTTGTTATGAGACAGAGGCTCCTTTGAGAAAAGGTGGTAGCCTAAAAGTGACCAGGGTGTGACTCTCTGGGAGCAGTCCTAGAAATCCTAAGTAACCGAGGCAGGATCCTGGTCCCCATGCCTACCTCCTGAGCTGTTTATTTTTAATTAGGATGTTACTGGCAGTCAGTTTGCAGCTGATAATGCTGGCACAGCCATCAATGTTGGCAAAGCAATATTGCCTTTTGGTGTTTAATTAGCAAGTCTGTCAGCAAACATCATGGGCGCCCTGTGCTCTCCCCACCTGGCTGTGAGGTCTGTTGGGAGGATGGGGGCTGTGTACTCCCTTCTGACCCAAGTGTTTGTCCTCCTCCTCTCCTCCTCTTTAACTTCTTCACTTTAATTACCCATCTTTACTCTACCCACCCCCACCCTTTGGATACTGAGGATTGAACCCAGGGCATCCCACCTACAAGCTATAACCCCCAGATCTTTTTTTGTTTGCGTGTTTTGAATCAGGGTCCTGCTAGGTTGCTGAGGTTCTCGCTATGCTGCTGGGATCCTCCTGTCTCAGCCTCTCAAGTACCAGGATTATAGGTGTGTGCTACCATGCCCAGCTTCGCCTTCATTTTAATTGTCCACTCTGCTTAACCTACATCCAGCACACAAATCCTGTATCTGACAAAGCCCAGCAAGGACTTCCTAGATACCCTGTGTAAGAGGCCTTTGCCCCTTATACCAAGAGCCTCAGAACCCTTTTATGGGAAAGTAACTGCTTTTCCTCTTTTGTCCCAGTTTCAGTGGAAACCCCACTCTTCTGCTGTGCTTTTTTGTTTTGTTTTCAAATCAGACCCAGGTTTCTGCCTGTAGCTCTTCCTCTCCTACTGTTCCAAATATTAACTTTGTTCAGCCACTCAAAAATGGAATGTGTCCTGAAGCTTCCCAAAACTTCACACAGGCAGAAACTTGCAATAAGGAAGAAACAGAACCTATTCAGTCTAGAAAGGCATGACACCGGATGAGGCATGAGAGAGAGGTATGAGAACTATCCAAGGGGATTAGTGTCAAATCCTCAGGACGCCTTGGCCTTTGGACCAGGTCAAGTCTGTTTTTTCGGTGCCCAGTGAGCAGCTTCTGTCTTGAGTGGGGAGGGGAGAGCCATAGGCCTCCCCTACAGAAAGGGAGGAGACTCGCCCTCAGACTCCTTGGCCGTGGGCAGGCATGGGGCGACACAGCATCTGTGGCCACAGGAACAGCTTGGGGGCTGACTGGCCTTCTGCTCCTTCAGCTGGTTTCTGGAGGTTGGCTGGCTGCCCTGGGAACTCCCGGGCCCTGCCAAGCCCACCTGAGCACCTGAAGCAAGCATCAGACTTCTTCTAGCTTTGGAGCCCTGGGAGACTGTCTGGCTGATGGTTCATGCACTGTAACCGTGACGAACATTTTCTGTTTGCCCTCATTTCTTCCCCTCCCGCCTTGGGTACTGGAGATTGACTCCATAAACATTCTATCTCCGAGCTATACCCCCAGCCCTATTTTATTTTTTACTTTGAAACAGGGTCTCACTAAGTTGCTGAGGGAGGTCTCTAAGTTGCTGAGGAAAACCTCGATCCTCCTGGGATCCTCCTGTCTCAGCCTTCCAAGTACTGAGATTCTAGGCATGCACCACCATGCTCAGCTTTTGACCTCATTTCTATCAATGGGGTTCAAAGGGTAAATCCCCCAAGCAGATATGTGGGGATGACTCATCAATCCCGCCAATGGCCACCAGGGAACGGGCCCAGCTTTCACCTGCTAGTCTCTCTGACAGGAAATAGCAAGCTCCTTCAGGCTAAAAACCTCCCAAGGGGCTAGAGAAGTGCCATCCCAGGCCCAGGAAAAGGGAAAGGAGCAGGTCCTTAAGTCCTACCCAAAAATTCAGTGAGATTAGCTAATCAAAGCCTCTGAGTTCCAGACAATGCCTCCCCACTCCAAGTGAAGAACATTCCTGAAAGTAAGTATGCAAATAACTCAGACATGTAAATTACATAGAATTATGTAGTAGAGAGCCGCAGAGTCAGGGTAACAGCAAAACAAAGGACCCAGCTCACTGCAGAATCACAGCTCTTGCCACCTGGGGCCTTCCCTGTTTACGCTAAGAAATGTCTCCAAAATGCCCAAAGAGTTTGCTCCACCAGGATTAAAGAATGGGCTAATCTTATTAGGTAACTGTCTTATTTTTGTTCCACACCAAAAATAATTTCTGAAACAGCACTCAAAAGGTTTTAATCAATTTTCTTCCAAAAAGGCCAAGGAGAGACTAAAATAACACGGTTGATAAGTGCATGAATTCCCAAAGTGCTCTTTACTGACTTGTTATGCATTCAAATGTCTCCTATCCATGCTCATCAATTCCCCCCACATTCTCCCCACAATGATTATTCTATTCTAGTTACAAAGAAACGGGGACCAGAAAGATGTGTCGGTGTGTTGCTCTGCAGAGAACAAAGGTCAGGACTCTAGCCTTGGGTTGCAGAGCCCAGCAACTGATCACATGGAAACACAAGAGATTTTACAATGTCTTATAATTAAACTTATTATTCATGCAGCCTCACAAAGAGGCTATGTCCTGGGGAAGTGGGTTACTCTGATGATTTGGAATGTGAGATTTAGAACCAATTTGGATTTAAGGGTTTTCTAATCACCAGGCCCTTGTGGGGACCTGAGTGGTGGTTGTCTCTAATGGAATCCGGCAGGGTGGGGCCGCCGGCAGCACAGAGCACTGGGAAGGGTCTTGGGTCGCTCTCCAGCGCCACCCTCTGGCTATCTGAGAGACTTGATTCTCGGCACCATGGGAAACACCTGTTAGGTGATAAGGCCAGGGGTGGGCAGCCAAGTGGACCCTCGAAGAAACTCTCCATCACCTCAGATCAAAGTTGTCGCCCAACCATCTGGGAAGAGGGTTAAGCAGGCTGAAGGAAGGTCCTGCATGAGCACTGCCTGCAATGCCAGTTTTTCCTTGGGCAGCCCTAATACTAACCTGCCCTATTCAGTAACCATGGAGACAGGAGCTGCCTGCCAGCCACATTCAACAGACACGCTTCCTGTTGGCAGAGGCCGCTGGCTCAGGGGGATGAGACAGTGTGCGCAGTGTCCCTTTCCCAGAGTGCTGCAGCCCCCACGAGAAGATTCGGCTGCCAGTGTGGTAGACAGAGCCTCTCGCCGGGGGCTGGGGGAAGGTATGGCAGCGACCATCTGCTACCTATGTCTCCAGGCATCTTGGAAAAAGAGTGCTACCTGTAACTTCCTTCCTGTCCCCAAAGCCACCCCAGAATGAAGGCACTCTCGGTCACTGTCCCGCAGCCCTGGTCAGTGAACTGCAGACTTGGAACATCAGTTGGGGGGGGGGTGGAGGGAGACAGGGGGTGAACATCAGCCATTGTGACCAAAACAGCTCACCCTCTAGCAGCAGCAGCGCGCATGCGCACATGCATGCACACACACACACACACACACACACACACACACACACACACACACATTTTCTGGCCTCTTTTTGTGTGTGGTTCTGGGGATGGAACTCAGGACCTCACATATGCTACACCCCTAACCCTTTTCTGGCTGTTTCCACTAAGCCCCAGTGATCTGGCTCTGGGTGAACAAAGGCATCTTTAATGAGCTAAGACATAAGGCCAAGGAAACCAGCTCTGGTTCTTCTGGTGTTCTCAGAAGAGGAGAAAGGTAACTTGGCCTTGCCCAGCCAGCAGCAGTGTGGAGTGACAGCACAGACGCCCTCTGCAGGCTCAGCTCCCTGAAGAGCAGCATGGCAAAGGCCTGGGAAGCCCTGGCCCTGAAGAAAAGAGGCAAGTTTATCAGCAATCTTGCTGCCCCAGACACCCGCCGTGTGTCTGCCTGATTCCGAACAAATACAGTCTGGACTTCACAATTGTTTGAAGGTGAACCATACAACCATTCTGTTTTCATTTTTAGTACAGTGTTCACTAGATTACATGATATACTCAAAACTTTCTTATAAAATAGGCTTGTGTTAGATGATTTTGCCCAACTCGAGGCTAATGTAAATGTTCTGAGCACACTTAAGGTAGGCTGGGCTAAGTTATGATCCTCAGTTCAGTAGGTTAGTGCATTAAGTGCAGTTCAACGTAAGTTCCCTCCCTCTCTTCTTTGCAGTGCTGGGTTCATACCTGCTAGGTTTATACCTGCAATGCTGGGTTCATACCTGCGAGGTAAATGCTGAACTACACCCCAAGTCCTGATATTTTTACTTTATGATGGCTTTATTTGGATGTCACCCATTGTAGGTTGAGGGACCTTCATAAACCAGAATGAGCTCACGTGTCTCCCAGACACACCCTCACACAAAGAGCTGCAGGGTCTGAGGGAACAGAGCCAGGAACTCACTGAGGAGAAAGGACAGGACTTTGGGGAAAAGGCCACCTCTTCCTGAGGCCAGCCAGAGCAGCTAAAGCTGCCAAAGACAGTCCAGCACATTTTTCTATATGCAAATGTGATTTATTTCTTGCTCCAAATGGGACATAGACTAGATGGAGCAGGAGGAGGATGGGAACGCTGGCTGAGCTCTTGGCTGCTTTGGGTTTGCTTGTCTGGAGAACACAGAGAGTGCATTTAGGAGTGTTTGCTGAACACATCTCAGTCTGACCGTTTCCCCAGATTCCTCAAGGGGATGAAAGAATATGGCTGTTAAATGATCTCTATCCGGAAGTGGTATTGATCTGCCCAGCACACAAACAAAGGGACTAAGTAGAGTCTTCACAAACAGATTTTTCTCTACTGGGCCTCATGTCATTCCCCTCCCCCACCCCTACAAATTTCTGTTTCTCTAACTAGCTATTAAAATTACATAGTCAAATAATGTGAAGCAAAATAAGATACCCAGCCCTGGCTTCTCTTTCTCACGTTATCACATACAATTCTACCCTAGATACCCCTCCATCACACCCACCTATTTATCTGGTATTACCCCAGAAATCCTACATTACATAAGTTCAATTTTCTCTTGTTTTTGACATTGTGGCAAAATTAAAGGAACATGCTAAGGATGTGATTCCAACTTCCCAAAGGGCAGACACAGACTATGTGGCAACTTGGCCATGAACACTGACTATAATGCATTACATAAAATTCCAGGGGATTTCTGTATCTCCTGAAGCCCATCTGTATACCCTTGGGAGTCTGACCCACCCAAGACGATTCGCCACCCACTTCCAGAGCTTCCTTCTGTTCAGCTTACTATGCAGGCTTCACACCCAGAGCAATCAGGTATCCCCTGTCATCTCAGCTCGCAGGGTTGCTCTGCTATACACTTCGCTCTTTTCCTTCCTCCCACTTTTGGTAAGCAGGAGCTATGGTGATATGGGGCAGCTAACAGGTAGTGATTACAAAAGCACAGCAGAGGCCCTTGCCGTGCGCAGTGATAGCTGAGAAGCATTGGCATGGTCCTCAGGAAGCCCTGCTAGCCTGGAGCGGCTGGGCCCTCTTCCACCTCACAGGTGCTTCTGTGGAACGCATCTTCCAAAACTGAGTTGTGAGACATTACCTGCCTGTGTCTAAAGTGGCTTTGGAACACACCCTACAGGTAGGATGGTAGAGGGAGAACCAGGGTGGGTTCTAATCTTCACTGCAGCACTAGCTACTGGGTGGTCTCTGTGAGCCTTGGGCTGCCCCCTAAACGTACCGCACCAGGTTATCATGGGCATCAAGTGAAGAACACATGTAGAGCCTGGTACCCAATGTGCAGGAGGCACTCAGTCAGCATGAGCTTCCTCTCCCCTTTCAAGGAATAGACAACAAACCCCTTCTTCCCCACTGCTCCTGCAGGGCATGTGCCCACCCACATGCTGAACCACAGGACCCATGTCCCCACAAGAAGAGGGTGGGCGGGCACCACGCCTTGAACCATTGACTGGCTCCAGCTGGTGCTTGGGAGACTCCTGAACCTTGAAAACCAGGGGCCGAATAATGAGGAGATGTTTAGGAGCTTTTAGCCCTATCACATATTTTAGCCCTTAAATTTAAAAACATGCGTATTACAATAACATGTTTTTAATTACACTTGCTCAGATGTCTCAGAGGATCTTCTGCTGCAGAGCCTTTGTCTTTTTAGGAGCTGTTTATGTTAATAGGCGGCATGCATATTCGTAGCATCTGCCCATGTGGTCCTGCCCAGGGGGACTCCTGGGTCCATCCACAACTGCTGAGCTCTCTGTGGACCACCCCTGTCTTAGCCATTCTGACTGGGGTTCTGTGGGCGCCCTCCTCTATGGGATCTGGGTGGCTCCCTTCCTTTCCCTCTATCCTGTACCAAGCTGGCTGCAGAACTGGACTTCAGCCTAAGACCTGGTTGTATTCTCTGTTGAGTCCTCACTCCTCCAACCCCTTACCTAGCCCTCCCGGTTGGGTGATTCTTGCCCTGGAAGTAGATTTTCTGTTTAAAGTCCCCAGCGGACCACCTCCCACATACCTGACTCCTTCATACTTCACTGGTCCTCTTTTACTAGATTGTCTGATCCCAATGACTTCAAGAACTAGTGCCAGGTCTGGTATAACCTCCATGGGCTCTGGGTCCCCTTGACCCAGCCGCCTTCTCTAGACTGGGTCTAGAAAGGCAGCAACCCTCTGCAGCCACGGACGGTGACACATTCAGGAAGACCACAGCAGTCACACATGCATTTCTCCCTGGCCCACTAGCATGCCTGGTCCCCAAGAGCCAGGATTTCTGGAGAATTTTACCATAGTGGCCTATTTAAAACTCACAGTAGGAGACAGGCATTATCATCTCCATTCTACTTGTGCCATCCAACAAGCCTTAGAGTTAATAATTAAAACAACAATGGATTAGAGCCTAGCTCTATCTGATGTGATAATAGAAGCAGAGACCACACCTGGTCGTCTGGAGCAGCCTTATCTTGTGCAAATCCAAAAGGCAGGCCTCCTTCCTACCAAGTGACAGATGTACTTGGCAACACAGACACAGGGCTCATCTGGAATATCCCCAGTCAGAGATACTAGATTGCTCATAACTAACAGGACAGGGCATGCACACATGGATGCTGAGGTCGGAATCTGAGAACAGGAAGCAGCAAAACCTCAGCACACAGGCATTGACTGACGCTAAGGCACCTCCTTTGTGATACGTGGAGACCTGACCTATGCTCATTTCTCTATGGGAAAAGGCCAACTCAGAGGGTTCTGGATGTGGAAAGGCCTGATCACCAGACAGTTTCTTCACTTCCTTGACTACTGCCAAGCATACGACCATCTACAGAAGTGCCACGCAGAAGGTCAACCTTTGCCTCTCCAGGTACCCAAGGCCCGGACAACGGATTCCTTTTGCCAGTTGTTCAAAGGACAATACAATCCCTGGCCTTGAATGTGTACCCCCCAAGTGGGTGGGAGGGCAGGGTACAAGGGAGAGCAGGGCAAGCAGCAGGAAATGACATGGATCATTCTCTAGGAACAGCAAGCCTCAGGGTTGGGCCACTTGTGATAAAGAATGTGGGCATCAGCCGGGCGTGGTGGCACACGCTTGTAATCCCAGTACTTGGGAGACTGAGACTGGAGGATCCGGGTTCACAGCCACCTCAGCTACTTAGTGAGGCCCTCTGCAACTTAGTGAAACCCTGTTTAAAATTAAAGAATAAAAAAATAGGGCTGGGGGTATAGCTTGGAAGTAAAATGCCCCCGAGTTCAATCCCCATTATGCAAAAAAATAAAAAATAAAAAAGAATGTGGAAATCTTTCCAAGGCCAAATTACAGCTCCTAGCAGATCCCCAGCCCCTGCGGGTCCCTGCCTCTGACTTCTCTGTAACCGTGGTAGATTTGACAGCGCAACTGTGCGGCAACGGGTATGCAGCATGTAAATAAACCAGGAGAAAAAATAAACTAGAGAAGACAAGGAATCGGACTTGAAAAGATAAAACAAAATACTTCTGCACAATCTAGCATTCCTGTGGCAACATTTTACACATGTACCCTGAGTAGAGAGATAACTAGAAAAAAAAAGCCTAATATACTTCTGATCTTCAAAATTCAGACAGAAATGGTATAAATAGCAGATGGCAGTTATAATATTCAAAAGTGTTAATGAATAGCATGTGTATTAATCCTTGTAATGGATGTGTGAGCCAATCAGAATACTTAACACTGAATGGTCCAGGACTGGACCAATCAGAGAGTGTCCCTGGGACTTTTCACCCTAAAACTGAGGGGGAGGGCCCCTTTCCCATTGGACCATACATGTAAGACCATCCGCCTAGAGCAGCCGAGGCACGTGGCCCAGTGCAGAAAAGCAGATCTGAGAGAATGCAGACAATGTGTTGAGAGAAGCAGATGCAAGAGACTGGGAGCCCTGAAGATGTTTTCCTTCCCAGGAGTCACCAACCTGGGCTACTCAGCCCCTCGTGTTTCCAGTGCTGTTTCCTAGCTCACATCATCAGATTGAATTTACAGGTTCACACTGTGAGAGAGATTACAACTTGAGATTGATATATACGACATGGTGCTGGGCTATGTTGGGGTTTCCATGTATGTGGTCTCTGTACCTGAGAACTGTTAAAAAGAAGCCAACATAAATTGATGCTACAGGAAAATACATATATTATATGCCCATTAATAACAGGGCTGTACACTGATGTGTCAGTAACAAGTGGAAATTAATGACGTTTCCCAGCCTACTCCAGGGACTTCCATGAAAGAACTGAGTTGTCTTGTGCTTTCAGGGATAAAGAAGACACAGATCTGCCTCTAGGAAAAGGTGAGATTCACGGAGCTGGAATGTCCTGTGCCACTGAGTGTAGGTGTGAGGTTGCTCCCACACCCAGCACCGCTCCCACACTAGAGGAAACCACTAACCAGCCTAGCCTCCTGCAAGATGTTTCTAAAAGGCTCTTCTGTTATTGGGGAAAACCACAGGACCTGATTTGGAGATCCTGGGTGAGATATTCCTTTGCTGAGGCCAGGTGAATTTTACCAGGTATGATCACCTGGGAGGGGAACGTAAAGGACAGAAAATTTACATCATCCCCCAATTACATTCAAATATTCCCCAAATTTGCTCCTTAGACAGTCCTTAGGTGGCCTGTCCTGGAAGGAGTTTAGAAGCCCTGGTTCTCAATCTGTGTTTCCTTTTCCCTTTGCTATTACTCTATTTACTCCAGTAAGGAGCCCTGTCTCCCAGTGTCTTGCTATTGAACATGAACTGGCATCCTTGTTCATGGGCCTTGGGAACCATGTATTGTCCCCACAATGGCCAGCACCATGCCTGAGTGTGGCAGGGTCCCAGAGAATGTTTGGAGATGGCACAAGGAAGGATTCTCAATCTGGGATCCACAAACACCCTGGAAGTAAGATGCACAATAGGTGTGCATACGTATTTCTAGAGACATGGTTCTTATTCATCATATATGCAAAAAGGTAGGGACCCCCGCCCCCATACACACACACACACACAATGTGCCACACTGAAGTTACACTGCTCACCAGTGAAGCAGCCTTGACAGCCTGGGCTGGATCAGGACTGGTTCCCGCCTCAACCCAAAGTCACCTTATTCTCTTAGTCAGAGAACAGCCTGGGATCCCAAACTGGGAGAGGCTCCTGGAACACAGTAATTCCCAATGGACACCACCTGTGCTGTCCTCAAGTAATCCCCAAACCCAGATCTAGGAGGACTTGAACTCGTTCCACCAGACCCCTTCAAGTGAAGACCACGAGGAGGCAGAGGGGAGGAGATGGGCCAGAATGGATTCAGCTGAAACACACACACCCCATCCCCAAACCACCACCTGGGCCTGGGAAAAATAAGAATACAACTGGAGTCTGGCAGTCGCAGGAAGCAGTCCATCAGCTCCATCGCTGCTTCTGCACAGAAAGCTCTTTTGAGAGTGTGAATGGGGGCTTTATAGTGCAAGTTCTCATCCACAGGCTAATAAATATGTGAAATGGCCTCTCAGACCAGGTTCCTGCAGCCTGGACACTGAGGTCATTCAAGAAACAATTAGATGCCATCTGGAGAGAGCTGGGACTCGAAAGGAAATTGCCTCGAAGGGCCAAACAGCATGTTCTCATTCCCAGGGTCTGACACATCCTTATCTTCATTCACATAAAGGACGGGATGGAGCCCGGCCAGCAAATCCACACTGGGAGCACAGAGTGAGCAAATGCTGGGGCAATTAATAAAAGCTTAAGGATCAGGAGAATGCTCGTTTTCAGCCTGCCCCGAGTAAATTTATCCTTTCAATGAATTTATCCCTTGACTGCACTTTCACATCCAAGCAGAGGATCTCTGCCATAAGCCAGGCCTTCGCCTCACCAGGATTTGGGTTTTCACGGTTTTAATATAAAGCAATTAGAGTAGAACATCAACTGCTTTCTGGCCCGGCTCTTTACAGTATATAATGAGCAAGGACTTGGTTAGCTAGTATTTATTGATGTTGTGCAATCCACTCCATTATAAGGAACAGGCCCACGATTGTGAGCCCTTACTTCTAGACTAGACTCACAATTATTTTCTTATTTTTAAATGAAAATTTAATGTCTTTTCTATATTAGTAACCAGTGTCTTTAATGGGAATTCAACTGTTGGGTAAGCTGGGCTTTCAAAAAAGACTTAGCTAGAGAAAAAAAAATTGGATTTATATTAAACATCAGAGGATTCACTGCATTTTAAGTGTCTGTGCAGCATTTAGGCTCTTCAGTAGCAGGGGACCCCCTAGACCACTGGTGCTCAGAAGTCTGCAGGCCTAGGGTGGGTCTTTTAGGGAGTCCACGAGGCCATTACTGCTCATAGTAATACTGAGATTTTTTTTTTTCCCGTTTCAGTGGGTTGACATTTATATGGGTGGCTTTACCCATGATGGGTGAAGCTGCTGGTACTTTAGCAGAAAGCCAGGCAGAGAAGCCACACTGTCTTACCATCATCGCACTCTTGGCCACCATAAGCTCACAGTATGTGAGAAAAGAAATAGCCGGTTCCACCTAGGAAGTCTTTGATGAGGCAGTAAGAATTACGTGTGTTACTAAATCTCGGCTCTTTAGCATTCTGTGTGATGGAGGGCAGGACGCAGGAGTGAGCGCCGCACACCTGGCACGCTGCCCGGAGGTAAATCAATTGTACGGCTGCATGGGGAGATGAGCTAGCTACTCTTTCATGGAACACCATTTTTTACTTCAAAGGATGTCTGACAAGCTTGCTATTCACACTTGGGTATGAACAAAGTGGGCCTGTTACTTCAAGAAAAACAACTGGCAAAATTTGTAGCCAATGACAAAATTTGAACTTGCAAGTGAAAATTAGAATTTTGGAAAACTTGTATTTGTCACCAAGAGTTCAAGAGCTTTCTAGTACTTCTGTGACTTTTTTTTTGGTATTGGGGACTGAACCCAGAGGCATTCTACCTTTGAGCTACATCCCCAACCTGATTTTATTTCTTATTTGGAAACAGAGTCTCACTAGGTTGATGAAAATCTCACTACTTTGCTGAGGCTGTCCTCGAACCTGCGATCCTCCTGTCTCAGCCTCCCAAGTACTGGGATTACAGGTGTGTGCCACCACGCCCAGCCCTTAGTGACTTTTCTAATGAGATGGGTGGTGATATTAGCAAATATAAGCATTTTGTATCGTTTAGTGAAATATGTTAACATTTGGAAGATCTACATAACTCAGTAAACCAATATTTTTTAAATGGCCAGTGCATGAAGGCACGATGTGCATGGGTAAGTGGTTCACTTGAATTACAAGACAGACCAGTGGATTTTACAGGAACAGAATAAAAAAGTTCATTGGTGTGGTTTCAAATTCCACATTGCAATTAACCTTTAAGGAACTCAAAGGTGTTGAGTTCCATCCAGTCTAATATTTATAATTATCTAAAAAGGCTATTAAAATTTTTTCCATTTTTGAACTACCTATCAGTGTGAGGTCAGATTTTCTTCAGAATTCAACCAAGACAACATTAACACAACAGACTAAATGCTAAAGCCGGTAAGAGAATCAAGTTGTATTCTATTAGGCCAGACACTAAAAAGATTCACAGAAATGTCATTCTTACTACTAAACTTTGTTTTCTCTTAGAAGATGATTATTTTTCATAAAAGTATCCTAATGTATACTTACTTATGTATAGTGAGTTTGTTAGTTTTAAATGAATAAAACACATTAAACATGAAGTGTTCATTGAATAAAAATTAAGTAAAAATGAATTAAAGTTCAAATATGGTGAAAAGAGAGAGGAGAGACTTAGATAGGAAACCAAGAGGGTCCAGGACTCAAACCAGTGCCTTGTCAGGTGTGGTGGCACATGCTTATAAGCCCAATACTTGGGAGGCTGAGACAGGAGAATTGCAGTTTTGAGGCCAGCCTTAGCAACTGAGCAAGAGCCTCAGCAACTTAGACTCTGTTTAAAAAAAAGGAGTGTTTAAAGGCTGGGAGTGTAGCTCAGGGGTATAACATCCCTGGGTTCAATTGCTGGTACCCTCCCCCCAAAGAAGAAACATTTAAAAATTTTTCCATTTTCATTTCTGATATGATGAGTAAAAAATGGCTATAAACCACATAACAAAAGATGTTTAGGATCCTCCATAATTTTGAAGAACATAAAGAGATCTTGAGACCAGAGTTTAAGAATTCTTCTCTAATATATTTTGGCTCTTTGTTTTAGATCGTTTTGATTGAGCTACAAGTTTTCAGCATATTTATAAAGTAAACTAAGATATAAAAAGAGCAACTGAAACCCGCGTGGTGGTGCACGCTTGTAATCCCAGCATCTGGGAGGCTGAGACCGGAGGATCGGAGGATCTGGGTTGGCGGCCAGCCTCAGCTACTTAGTGAGGCACTCTGCAACTTAGTGAGACCCTGTTTCAAAATAAAGAATAAAAAAATAGGGCTGTAGGTATAGCTCGGAGGTAGAATGCCCCTGAAATCAATCCCTAGTACAAAAAACAATGCTCTTACTTGTTAGGGAACTTATTTTGACCTGTCTGTTACCCAACACTTAATCACTCTACTCCTAGGATTTTATCTTAATGGAATTCTTGCACAGATGCACACCACACCACCCCCTCCACTGTCATGCTCGACTCCTCAATTCTTCACATCCAGTCCATCAGGAAACCCCAATGGCTCCACCTTCAAATTGCATATCTAATCCCCCTTCTTCGCCACTCCCAGTGATCACAGGTCCAAACCACCATCACCTCTCATCTGGAGAATCACAACGGCGTCCCCCCAACTGGCCCCTCTGCTTCTACCCTTGTCCCCAGCAGTCTACTAGCAACATGGAAGCCAAAGTGAACTTGAGACAGTTTCCCATCTCCCTCCATATAAATTAAGGTCATGGAGCACACCTGTGATCCCCAGCAACTCAGGAGGCAGGGGCAGGAGGATCCTAAGTTCAAGGCCAGCCTGGGAAACTTAGAGAGACCATGTCCAAAATAAATTTTTTAAGAAAGAGATGGGGATGTGGCTCAGTGGTAGAGCACTTGCCTCGCATATGTGACGTCCTAGGTTCAATTCCTAGCACTTCCCCCTGCCCCTGAATGTCACGTTCTTGGTGAGGCCTTCCCTGGCCACTCTGTCTAAAACTCAATATTCCTTTCCCTCAACATCTCATAGTTCCTTTCCCGATCAACCTTTTCTGCTTAGCATTCAGTACAATCTAACATTGGCTGGCTTGGTTGTCTTTCTTACTGTCTTTCCTCTCTCCATCCTCAGAACAGAGGTTCCACAGGGAAAAAATATGTTAGCTTGTTCAAAGCTATAGTCTTAGTCCCTAGAGCAGTAGCCAGCACATGGTAGATATTCAGTAAACATTGTTAAATGACTATGGACTGACTGCAGAATTGCTTTCACCAAGAGAACATTAGAAAAATTCAAATGTCAACAGGAAATTGACCAGTTAAATATAACTGAATTTCATATCATGGAGTACAGGTTGAGTATCTCCTCATTTGAAATGCTTGCTGAAGTGTTTCAGATTCCAAATTTTTTTCAGATTTTGAAATACTGTGTGTGTGTGTGTACACATGAGATATCTTTGGGATGGGACCCAAATCTAAACATGAAACTCACTTATGTTTCATATATATCTTACATGCAAAGCCTGAAGGTTGTTTTATGCAATATTTTAATAATTTTGTGCATGAAACAAAATTTCATGGTATGGAATTTTTGTTTTCATGGTATGGAATTTTTATTTTATTTTTGCGGTACTGGGGATTGAACTCAGGGACATTCTACCTCCAAGCTATACCCCCAGCCCTATTTTTTATTCTTTATTTTAAAACCGAGTCTCACTAAGTTGCAGAGTGCCTCACTAGGTAGCTGAGGCTGGCCGCGAACCCGGATCCTCTGTTCTCAGCCTCCCGAATGCTGGGATTACAAGCATGTGCCACCACACCCGGCTTGGAATTTTTAAATTTATGGCATCAAGTTGGTACTCAGAAAGTTTCAGATTATGGAGTATTTTAGATTTCAGATTTTTTAATTAGGAATGCTCAACCTATACCCCACAGCCATTCAAAAGAA
The DNA here is from genome assembly GCA_004027655.1 of Graphiurus murinus. Classification (NCBI taxonomy): domain Eukaryota; kingdom Metazoa; phylum Chordata; class Mammalia; order Rodentia; family Gliridae; genus Graphiurus; species Graphiurus murinus. The sequence continues at coordinate 34,057 of PVLC010002208.1, read as the reverse complement.
GGAGGTGGATCCATGTGTTTAACATGGAATGATGCACAATAAAAGAAATTAGTTGCAAAGCGGTATATGACTATATATTATTTTGACAGTAAATGAATAAAATTCTTCCCAAACTCAACCTTATTCTCCTAACAAATTGACCATCTCAGAATTTCCCAACAACACTTGAAACTCCCTCACTTTCCCCATGCAAAGAATATGAGAGTCTCTACTGTTTCCCCTAAGACTCCTGCTTGGCTTGGTCCAGGCACAGTCTGTCCCACAGGTGTGGGATCTTTCCCCTTCACTTCACTGTGCTGGTAATCCAGCCTCTGCCTCACCTAAGACCTGCTTCCTTCCTAACAAGCTGCCAGGTTTTTTTCAACCGTCAAATCACAACTCAAATCATGTGTGTGTGTGTGTGTGTGTGTGCGCGCGCGCCCCTCACCTAAGACCCGCTTCCTTCCTAACAAGCTGCCAGGTTTTTTTCAACTGTCAAATCACAACTCAAATCGTGTGTGTGTGTGTTTTACTGGAGATTGAATCCAGGGACATTCTACATCTGTGATACACTCCCAGCCCTGTTTTATGTTTTACATTGAAACAGGGTCTCTTATGTTGAACAGATTACCACACCCTGGCCTCAAACCTGCGATCCTCCTGTTTCAGCGTCCTTAAGTGCTGGGATTACAGGTGTGCACCATCGTGCCCAGATTCAACTACAACTGAAATAAATAAAAAATTTTAAAGAGGGTGGGGGATGTAGCTCAGTGATAGAGCCCCTCTAGGTTCAATCCCTAATATAACAAAAAGAAAAAAGAAAAAAATGCTCCCCAGAATATCTAGAAAACTACATTGTAGTCAAATGCTGTTGAGACATGTGGTAACCACTAGAGGGCAGAGTTTAACAGCAAACAATTCCAACACTAAAACTTACCCTTACCTCAACATTTAGTGCTCAGGAGATAATGTTAACAAGGTCTCATAAGGGGTAGGTAGGTCTGAGCCACGGGGGTAGAAGAACTACCCTCCTAAAACCATTGTCTATTTCCGTCTAAATATGTGAGTATTTAGGGTAATAAACAGTAACTCCACATTCTTGTACCACCTGGCATGAGAAGGTAGACTGAGGTTAGGTCTTGAAATAAAAACACTGGAGAATTTCTGAAAAAAAAATTTGTTTAGATGTCTTAATTTGGGAAACAAAGATCTTTCCAACAACTTCATTCCCAGTTTCCCCTTTTTGTTTTTGGTGGTGGTGGTGGGGTACTTCTGACTCTGAAATTCACCCCCAGCCCTTTTCTTTAAAAAAAAAAAATAAATAAATAAATATATATATATATGGTGTGTGTGTGCACGTGGCACCAGGGATGGAAACCAGGGGCATACTACCTCCGAGCTATACCCTCAGCTCTATTTTATTTTTATTTGGAAACAGGGTCTCACTAGGTTGATGAGTCTCACTAGTTGCTGAGGCTGTCCTTGAACCTAAGATCCTCCTGTCTCAGCCTCCCAAGTAATGGAATTACAAGTGTGTGCCACCGCGTCCAGCTTACAAAGACCCTATTTATAATTAAGATCTCATTCACAGTACTGGGGTCAGAATTCCAACATATCTCTTCGGAGGACCTCATCTTAATTTGGTTATATCTGCACAGACCTTATGTCCAAATAAGGCCCCGTGCACAGAAGTTAGGACTCCAACACATCTTTTTGGCAGACACAGTTCAGCCCACAACATCCTAGTACCTTTTCCAAACAAGTCACCTGTTCTGCATCAGAAAAATCTTGCAGGCAAGGGAAAGGCAGCGAGCCAGAGGCAGCTTCCGGAAGGCTAGGAAGATGGTGCAAGAGACGAAGGGGAATGGCTGGAGATGTGGTTAGAGGTAGACAGGCCGCATGGAATACAAGTCCAAGTATGGGGCTGAGCCTGGTCAGAAGCATCAGTTCCAATTCTTGCTTGCCTGTTAGTTTTCCAATGTCTTCTCCACCTTTCCTACCACTCAGGGGCTCAAAAGAACCATTTTCCCTAGGCCAGGTGGACTGGGGCCTCAGCTACAAGGCTGAAGCCAGCAACACGGGATGCAGATTCCTACTCCACTCACTGGCCAGATCAGGTCTTTCCAACCCTCTGAGGGCGGATCCAGGATTCGAGCTTATATGGGACCACCACGTTCAGAAGGTTCAGGGAAAATTTGCTTCTCTTGGGGACACGAGAAAACTCATCTCGTGCTGCACTTGACAAAGTAATGTCTGGCCAGAGGAGTCACCCTGACAAGCCCCAGAGAGGAGCAGTCCAAATTCCAGTGCCCGCATGCCTGCTCATCCACCAGAGCTGAAGATGCTGCAACGGGCCAGATCAACCAAGCGATGCTGCTCAGAGCCAACAGGTCTACCACAGGAGATGCCAAGATACGTCCAAATCCTGCATAGTGTCGCAACAGTACTGTCTCTGTGGTTGTGCAAGATCACCAGCCTTGCACGGGGACTTACTGCTGGGCCATTAGGCAAGAGCAAGGGGTATCAGTGGTGTGAGGTCATGTTGTGGCAGTGTTGGCAAGAAAAGGCAGAAGTTTTTTTGTTGAAAGTCTGCTACATATTACTGAGGTGGCCAAACAGGAACAGTAGAGGTACAAAGAGTCTAGAGCAGGGGTCAGCAAACCTTTCCTGTGAAGAGTTATATTAGGTTTTTCAGGCCAGACTGTCCCAACTACAAAAGCCACTGTATAGCATGAAAACAGTCACAGGGGATAGGTAGATCAATGGACCAGATTGTGTTCCAATAAAACTTTATGGGTACACAACAAAGTTTGAATTTTGTATAACTTGGCCACTCTTCTTTAGATTAAAAAAAAAGAAGAAACATTTTAAACTATAAGATTCATTTTTAGCTTCTGGTCTTGGGCTGTCCTTTGCTCACTGGCTGGGTCTAAAGATATCCCTGAATTCTCATGAATTATTAATTTAATGTCACCATGGCAAGAAGGTTTTCATGTGAAAATCTCCTTTCCTCTCTCAAACACCGACAGGCTTCTGGCAAGGAGCCGGGCCCTGGTGTAAACTCTGGAGGGGCCTGTTTCCACTCCCTCACCTGCTCTGTATGTTGATGGCCTCAGGAAATCGGCCTTAATTCTAAAAGGCCTCTGGCACCAGCCTCCCTGTTCCCCCTGCCACTCTCTCGGGCTGGGCTCTCGACAACACTTCCCTCCCACCTGGACTGGACACTTGTGAACACGTGGAGACTCAGGCACATCTGGATGAGCCCATGCAGTCAAACATCTGTAAGTGCAGCACTCTTCCCATCTGGTCAGCGGTCTGGCTTCACTGACCTAGCCCATCTCAGGACTGAAACCTCCCCCCTCCTGAGGTGAAAGTGCAGAGGGGCTAAAACAACTCGGTTTAACTTTTTTTTTTTGTGGCACTGGGGATTGAACCGAGGGGCATTCTACCTCTGAGCTACACCCCGCCAGTTCTATTTTCTTTTCTTTATTTTGAAACAGGGTCTCACTAAGTTGTGGAGGGCCTCACTAAGTAGCTGAGGCTGACCTCGAATCTACAATCTTCCTGTCTCAGCTTCCCAAGTACTGGGATTACAAGTGTGCACCATCATGTCTGGCCATTTTTTTTTTTTTTTTTTTTTTGCAGTAGTGGGAAGGGGAACCAAGCCTTTGTGCATGCTAGGCAAGTGCTCTACCACTAAGTTACATCCCCAGCCCTTAGCTAGCTTTTTATATTGAGTATAATTTGCATTCAGTAGCATCACCCTTCCTAGTCCAATTCTTTGGGCTCGGACAAATGACCAGTTGGGTAACTACCACCACAAACAAGGTATTTTGTTCTACATCCCAAGAAGTTCCCTTTAGTGGAGAACCTCCTCCCCTATCCCCTTTCAACCATTGATTTGTTTTACATCACTCTAATTTTTGCCTTTTCCCAGAATGTCACACAAATGTAATTACAGTCCTAGCCTTGAAGCTGTCTGCATGCACTCAGCATGATGCAGCTGGGCTCCCTCCCTGGCTGTGCGTGTATCGTATCAGTGGTCCGTTCCCTTTTACGGCTGAGCAGCATGCCACTACGTGTGTCCTACAGTTTGCTCATCAGCTGAAGGACAGCTGCGGGTTGTTTCCAGTTTTTGTCAGTGATGCATACGGTCACTATAAACATATACATACAGACTTTCCTACGGACATGTGTTTGTGATAAGGTTTTACTTTTCCTAAGTAGCCACATTTTCACAGACCAGAAGAGTAAGATCCCATTGAATGTGAACTGCCCTCTGCCCCTAATCTTCTGCCTTCCTACCCTGCCTCGGCAATTTTCTGGAACTGTAGTAACACTAAACCTCCCGAGAATATCTGCAGAGAATGCGTTGGGAGCAGAGTGAGAGAAGTTGGGCCGGAGCCTGCTCCTCGAGCCAGGGCTGTTTCGCATTCCCCGCTGGCAGTGTTTGAACTCTGTCCCACAGGGGACGGCCCTGGCTCTGTGGATGTGCACACTCAGGCAAAAACCTGCAGAGCCAGCCAATCGGGCCATTATTTGGTTCATATAACTTGTTAAAATCTCACGGAATGTACAGCGTGCCATTGTTTTTGTAAGTCCTTTTCATGACTTTGTTAGCTGGCTAATTCAGAGCAGACTGGCCTGTTTTCCTGCTGGAAGAAAAGACCTTCCTCAAAGACAGCTATTTAACCGTGACCATGGTTGCAGCCACGATGAGCACAAAGGGGAGCTGCAGCCACGCGGGCCCCTTCTCCCACAGAGGTCTCCTCCAGCCCGGGCACTTATTTTTGGCTCTGGAATTCGCATAATTACTCCTCTTTTAATCTGCTGGGTGACCTCATGCATCCCTAGCTGGCTGCAGGAAATGGCCTTGCTGAGATCTGAGCTGCGGACGCACTAGTGTCTATAGACTTCGAAGACCCTCTGGGAAGGGGGCATTTTTAGAATGTTAACCTCACAAAGGACAGCTTTCTAAGCATCTCTGAGCTCACCACATTCTGAAGGAAGGAGGAGTCCAAGGGCCCTGGTCCCCTGCTCATGACAACAGTTCTAGTCTTGTCCTTTCTTCTCTTAACCTGCAAAGCAGGCTCAGAGACTACAAATAGTTCCATTAAAGCTCACAAGTGGGTCTAACATGAATCCCCCAAGGCTGACTACAAAAGAAAGAGGAGATTCGTTCACTAGGAACCTAGCCAGGAACAAAAGGCTGAATTCCGTCCTGGCACTTCCTTCTGTGGTCGCCTGGAGAGCGGGCCTTTGTCCATGGTCCACACTGCGCCTTCAGAGCCACAACCAAAACACTTGCACACTCGAGGCTAATTTGAAAACACGGGCAGCCTGAAACTCCTTTTCTACTTCACTCGATTTTTCGATTTATCTTTCTTAAAGACAATTTATTTTAAAATGGGCAATCTATAATAAACATTTCCTCTGGAAGAAAAATCACTCAGCTCTGCCCTTGCCAATCACTTCCTCCTCTTGTAACAAAACACTTTACACCAACTCCCAGAAAAGAGACTCTTTATTAAAGTTACTGTGGGCTTTGTGTGTGAAGACATTAAAAAGAAAATTCAGCATAAAAGGAAGATAAGTATAAAGGGAAAAGAGACAGGAAATAATATGAGTTTATAAAATGTAGTGCAAGAGTATAGTGAAGTATAGTGAAGGAGTATAGTACTGAAGCCTTAAAAAGTACCTCCAGTAAAAAAAAAAAAAAAAAGAACTATAAAAGAATAAAAATAAAAGTAAGAGTCGGGTGTGGTGGCACATGCTTATTATCCTAGTACTTGGGAGGTTGAGACAGGAGGATCAGAGGTTCCAGACCAGCCTTAGCCACTTAGTAAGACCCTATTTCAAAATAAAAAATAAAGTAGGGCTGGGGATGTAGCTCAGAGGTATAATCTCCTGGGTTTAATCCATGATACTATACACACACATACACAGAAAGTAAGTTCAATGGGTTCAGAAAGGAGTTATAAAAGTGAAACATAATGGATCGTAAAGCAAATGCAGGAGTAAATCTCCAATCTTTTTGAAGTGATGTGACATGTGGGCCATAATTATCCATCACATCCTTGGCCTTAATGTCTGAGACACAACATGAAATGCCACCTTGGTCTAATCGATATGGCAATTTTATGATTGAGAGTGACAACACAGCCAGGTGTGGTGGCGCATGCCTGTCAGTACTTGAGAGGCTGAGACAGGAGTATCGCTGATTTGAGGTCAGCCTGAGGAACTTGGTGAGACTCTGTCTTAAAATAAAATTTAAAAACTGAATGGGGATGTAGCTCAGCAGTCAAGTTCTTGCCTAGCATGTTCAAGGTCCTGGGTTCAGTCCCCAGGACCAAACTGGCCCCCCAAAAGAAGAGTGGCAGCATAATTAAGAACTCTTTACCACTTGTTAAAAAATCTTCCACTCCAGCCTATGAGTAACATACAGATTCCTAAAAAGCTAGAAGGAACGAGCCCATCCCAAGGTTTCCTAGTTGTGGGGAAGACGGAACTCATGGAGAAGGTAGAAGGTAAGTCCAAGGTCGCACTGCTAATTAGAGCCAGTGTGAGGACCTCGCTCCCTGGGGGACAGATAGGAGATGTGGAACTTGGAGTCTCTTTCTGCCATATGGGAAGGGTGACACACTGAGCTATGCTTGGGGGTTTTTTGTTTGTTTGTTTGTTTGTTTGGTTGGTTGGTTGGTTGGTTTTGCAGTATTGGGGATTAAACCCAGGGTCATTCTACCTTCGATATTACCAATTATTAACATTTTAGCACAACTATTTAATCAGATTTTCAAACAACCACCTGAGGACACATATCTAAGAAAATGGACATGGAGTAAATATAATTTAATGGGGGATAAAAATATGGCAAAACCTAGAGGGGAACAGTACAATACATAAAACAGCCTAGAAGACAAAGCAATTATGCCCAGGGCTATTGCCTCTAAAAGCAGTTTCCTATTAGAAAAAATGTTAGTTTTATCTAGGGTAAAGTATGCTAGGTACGCAGAGGAAAATTCCAGAGCTGTGCACCACAAACAGTCAGAAAATGCCCAGGAGACAGCAGAAGGACGGTGGAGCCACCATGCAGGTTCCAACCCAGAAGAAATGTTGCTCTCAGATACCGGGAAAGAGGATCAGTTATATTTGGTTACAGAAACAGACCTCGTGATTATACAAAACAGTTCAGATCAGACCTACAAGATGCTCACATTTTGAGCTACTCGGGGAGAAATTTCAAGGGGAGTAGAGAAGAAAACAAGAAACACAAGTGGGAAAAGATAAAAACAAAACTCTCCTCTTCAGAGGCCAGAATTCAAGAGAAAGAAACAGTAAGAAATGATCCCCAAATCCCTGGGCTACTTTGGATCTGCTATTTATTTTCCTATCACATCCAAACATCAAATTGAGCCTTTAGGGTCTGGATGATGTGGGGAGGCCCATCGGAAGGGCAGCCTGCAGCACAACTGAAAAGACTGGAAAGAGCCGGCTCCCCAGCTTACACGGTTCCCTGCATTCCACACCGGGGAGAACTAAGGTAACCAAGCAACCGAGAAACTGGTCCCCTTTCACATCAAAGTCATGTGCTGCACTGCAAAGCCTACAGGGTATTAGGAGGATACAGAACCAAATTTTGGATTTTTTTTTTTCTCTCCCCAGATCTGTCTGGCCTCAACATTGCAGTCCCAGCCTTACTGGCTATGGGGTCAGCCTCAGTACTTTGTTTCTCGAAAGCTCAGGGAGGCAGGAAGCAGTCCCAGACCTGTCTCTCCTGCCTGGATACTGGGAAAACCAGAAGATGGTAAGAGAGTCTCTCGATGGGAGGAAAGCAGCATTTAAAAACACAGAGAAGGAGACCTAAGACCGGAGCTTCCAACAGCATTAGCTCTGTCTATTGGTCATACTCGGGTGCTCCTAACTGTCCAGATGAGATTTGGGCAGGGATCAGACTGCTCCCCAGGGACATTCTACCCCTGAGCTACACCCCCAACAGCCCTATTTTTTTTTTTTAATTTTGAAACAGGGTCTCACTAAGTTGTGGAGGCTGTCCTTGAACCTGCAATCCTCTAGTCTCCTCAGTCTCTCAAGTACTGGAATTACAGGCATGTACCACTATGCCTGGCTTTGACTCTTGTGTTTTAGGCCAATGAATCTGACCCTACCAGAAGGGCCCTTCCTGATGCAACATACTTTACATAAAACTTCTACTTTTCTCCATGCCCCAAGGCATTAAGTGCATCAAGGGATTGTAGGGAAGAAACAGCTCAGAGCCATGGGGCCAAACTGCACCTCACTGTATCCCTAGCTCTCTCACTGCCCTGGATTTACCTTCAGCCATCCTCTAGTCACAAGGCACTGGCTGGCACTGATTCATGAGGCCTTGACGGTACAGCCAGCCAAGCTCCAGAGGGCACCTAGCCTGGAAGCGTGACAGTGGACCTGAGCTGGTCCAGGAGATAGACACGTGGGCCTCTTTGGACCTGGAGGTCAGAGGCCTCTATGAATGGATCCCCAGAGCTTTATTGCCCACGGAGGCAAGCAAAGCAAAACAAAACAAAACAAAACAAAGCCCCACACCAGTCCAATGAAGTCCCAAGCCATCTCTCTAGACCAAGGGCAAAGAAAGAAAAAAATTTTTGTGTGTGATGCATTCAGGACAAATATAGACACATTTTAAGGCTCTGACCAGATGCAGGTCAGGTTAAGAGGAAAACTCGACCTGCAGAACACCTCAGCAAACCCGACGAGGACCAGCTACACATTCAAGGAGCGAGTCCACCACAGCTCACTGCCCTGGAAGGAGGGAAGAGCTGAGATAAATGAAAGACACTGACAACCACTCCATCTCTTCTTGGTCACTACGATTCAACTCACAATGACCGATACTCATGAATGAGATGCAACAGCTTAGCGCACAGCAGCCGCCCCCTTATCTTTGAAATCAGAGATAGTATCAACCCTCTAAATATACTATAGTATGTTTCCCCCCATACGCCCCACTGTGTTGCCACAGCACTGGGGTTGATCTGTCCTTCCATGTTTTATGGCCCATTGCTTCCTTTGCATCACTACTCTTGTGCCTTGGGATCCTTAAATAGGGGTTACTTGAACATAAGCACTGCAGAATGGTGACAGTCAATCTGACCCTGGAGACAGCTACTAAGGGACGAGCGGGAGGGTAGCATATACAGTGTGGATATGCTGAACAAAGGGCCAATTCCCATCCTAGGCAGGATGGAACAGGACAGCACGAGACTCCCAGACACTACTCAGAAAAGTGTGCCATTGAAAATCTGTGAGTTGTTTATTTCTGGAATTTGCCATTTGATACTTTCAGACCACGAGTGACTGCAGGTAACTGAAACCATAGATAAGGGGGCCTGCTGCACGAAAACAGGCCACTCCAACAGTCTCTTATGTTTAGCTGTAGAATTCATCACTGGATTATCTTAAAAGGTGTTTGGGCTTTTGTCAAAGAAAAGAATTAAGTTACTGGAGCAAAGATCAGGGGTGTGCTTGCTGAACTCAGCATGACTGGCGTACAGTGGAGGACAGCCAATCTCTGAAACAAGGAGAGGAGTGATTTGTACGGGCTGCTGAGACTTACACACCACAAGATCCTACGGCACATTTTTTGTGCTGCCTAGTTTATGTGCATAGAGTCCCTTAATGCTTTGCAGAGCACAACCAGCTCAAAAACTCATGTGCTGCCTCCAGGAGGGACAAGGACCCACCAATTATAAAGCTCTGACCAGATTCTGGTGTAGTGTCCATGTTGATATAGAGTTACACACTTGTTTTAGTTTAAAAAACAAAACAAAAAAGAAAACAAAAAACCACAGCTCAGAGATTATTCAGGTATAAGAAAGGAGAAAACTCCATTACAATAGACTTTATTATAACTGCCTCATGTGACTAGTAGTTCTACTGGCACTTTCTCCTACCCCAGGTATCCGCTGGTCTAAAAGGTAAAAAATATCAGAACTCTGAGGAAGGTACAGGTACACAGAAAAGCAGAAGACCTCAATGCTCAAAAACTGGGATGCTGCATCGGAATAACAAAGACAGATGTGGATCCTAAGGAGAAAAGCCTAAATCCTAACTCATGCCATGATTTTGCCTCCCCAAATATGTATTATATATGCATATATAATGTATTTATACACACATACACAGACACACACACATATATATGTTGTCATAAATCCAAGAATGGCAGATCAGACTTCTCTCTTCTGTAGGAGGTACCAGATTCAATTACAGATCAAAAATAAAATAAAGCAAGCCAGGCGTGGTGGCACACTTGTAATCCCAGTACTTGGGTAACTGAGATAAGAGGATTGTAGGTTCTCCGCCAGTCTCAGCAACTTCGTGAGGCCCTCTGCAACTTAGTGAGACCTTATTTTAAAATAAAACAATAAAATAGGATTGGGGTGTGTAGCTCAGAGGTAGAATGCCCCTAGGTTCAATCCCTAGTACCACGAAAAAATGAAAAACTTAAAAAAAAAAAAAAAAAGCAAGCATATACAACTGAAAAATGGGGGAAGGGCAGAGGGAGAAAAGGGAAAAAACATCTTTTCTTTCTGCTCAGAAGGAAACATTGTTTAAAAGGTCCAATGTTATTAGAAGCCTAGACTATTGGCCCCACTGGAAAGTAACATATTACTGCTCAGCCCCAGATTAGCCACTGAGCAAGAAGCCGCTGATGGAAAGGAAAGGAACCTTCAGTCCTCCTCTGAAGGTAAACAGGTCCACAATTCCTCATCTCCCATTCCAAAGTCCATAAAAGTGCTGAAAACTGAAAATTTTTAAAATAACTCACTGGGCAGCAAAACTAACCAGACCTAATTTGGTGACAGAATGTGACCTGAATTACATAAAAATTCATTTTGTCATCTATCTGTCCCACTCAGTGTGAATATTCTTACATGTCACTGCCAAAATAATGAGTTTGATTATGGGATGCTGACCTCAGACCTCTTGGGGAGTATTGCATATATGAGTTATTGTTGCTTTTTTTAAACAACAATATTGTTTTAAAAAAACAACAACAACTGAATTTTAAATGTCTGGTCCACATAAGGGTGGAAAAGATACCTGTAATAGGATGACATGAGACCCTAATAAAGTTTACCAAAGGCCTAAGGGAGTCAACTTTCCTCTAGTTATTCCAGAGGATCTAAGCAACTTTGTACATAAACCAGTGTGCAGCATTATTTGGCAAAACATGTTGAAGATGGGAAATGTATTATGTGGGGTCATGACTCTGTTACCTCATGGTTTCCTACCTTCACATATTCCAGAGTTGGATCCAGCTGATTCTGATCCCTGAAAAGAGAAAACAGAAATAGGAGACCAGTTAGGAACAACACATTCTTACATTGAGTAAAATGTATCCAACATTATTTTACTCTATTCACTTAAATTTCAAAGCTGGGCCCCCTGCCTCTCAGAGAATACTCATAACAGTCAGGTGCAGGCAGATTACTTTTATGGGGTGCTGGGGAGGTGTTACCAATGGCCTCAGACTGGAAGCTCCATATGCTTTCCTGTTAAATTCAGGACCTTAGAACATTAGATTATATGTGACAATTCTAGGTTCCCTTGACCATAAAAACTAGCCTCAAGCCAGTCATGGTGGCACATGCCTGTCATCCCAGTACTTGGGAGGCTGAGACAGAAGGATTACAGGTTTGAGGCCAGCCTCCGCCACTTAGTGAGACCCTCAGCAACCTAGCAAGACTCTGTTTCAAAATGAAAAAATAAAAAGAGCTGGGGGTATAGCCCGGAGGTAGAATGCCCCTGGGTTCAATCCCTAGTACCAAAACTTAAAAATAAATAAAAAGTCTTAAGTAAGGAGCTCCAATAGGCGCAGAGGTGAGAGCAGGCCAGGGCTGGATGCCAGGATATGCAGTGCTTTTGAGCACTAATGCCATCTAGCTGATACCTAAAGGGTTCCCACCAGGCAGCTGTCTATGCCACTCTGACAGTAAGAACAGGGAGGCTCAGGCGGGTGGAGCTGCCTGAGGTTGCTTGGTACCTGGGTGTGGGAAGAAACAGATCCTTCTCCCCAGTCCTGCTCCTCAACCACACCATTCTCTTCTTAACCCTGGGTGCTGTTCACCCAGTCCTGGCATCCACTCCTGGTATAACCCTGGGTGGTTCATCCTGATTTCCTTTGGTGTCCCAGTATTTCCCCCTATTTAATGTCTGCTTTCATGCTTACTGTAATAGTACATTAGGATTAACAAGACAATTGGAAGTGAACAGCAGCAGGCAGTGTTGAGGAGGGTGAATTATTATAGAAAATGCAAAGAAGGCCTGACTAAGGCAGTAGGAGAGAAAGAGGAGACTCAGACCTAATGTTTATAGTGCTTGCAGGTGTCCCTCACAGTGTGAAAGACAGGTTCCTTCAGAGACCTATACTTCAAGAAATCAACATGTGCCCCCGCCGAGAAGATCATTTAAAAAGGACAACATGGAGCTGGGTATAGTGGCGCATGCTTGTAATCCCAGTACTTGCGAGGCTGAGACAGGAGGATTGCAGGTTCGCAGGCACCCTCAGCTACTTAGTGAGGCCCTCTGCAACTTAGTGAGACCCTATTTCAAAATAAAGAATAAAAAATAGGGCTGAGGGTGTAGCTCAGAGGTAGAATGCCCTTGGGTTCAATCCTTAGTACCAAAAATAAGTAAATAAATAAAAAATTTTTAAAAAATGATAGCATGGCTATAAAGCCTAGACTTTTCTCTCAAGGGGGAGGAAGATATCAGCATAACACCACCAAGACCACATCCATGAGAAGGCAGGGGAGCCCCACAGACAAGCAGCCCCCTAGGGGGGTGAGCTCAACCCCAAATCCACTAGTGTAGGGAGACTACTGCACTCCTACAAGAGCAGCCAGGCCACCCCCAGGCCAGCGACATCACCATCTTGTAGTGGAAATGAACCAACCCCAAGCCCTCCTCACACTGGCTTGACTGTCCATTCAGGGCTGTGCACAGCACATGTCACAGGCAGGCTGTGGTCCAAGATGGCCCTCCGCATGCAAACTGATTAGGTCTGTAATGTGTCCCTCTGTAGGCCCCAGGGTCTGAGAAGAGTATAGTTCACAGGCCCTGGTTGCATTCTCATCAAAGAGGGGCCTGACTCAGCCTTTCAAAGCCTTCGCAGGAGGCACACTGCCTTGGAGCCGGTGGCATCATCAGGCCTTGGAGACATCTGTCAGGACGGGGCACCCTCCTTTGCAGGTCTCTGTAATGTCTGCATTGCGTCTGAAGAGTGCTGATGCCATCAGGCTTTGGCTCTGTGTGGAACCACCCCACAAATGACTAAAAACTTTGTCAGCACCATTTGTACTTCCTCAAAGTTCTTAAAACCTTGATTTTCAACTGAATTAACATTTTAGGCTTATAGGCCCAGGTTTCTGGCCCTGGGAGTACAGAAAACTGTCAAAACCACTGAAATGCTGTTTTTCATCTTATTCATATTATATTTGTGTGCACATTTATATACATATATATGTGCCTTAATGAATGCATGGAAAGGATTGGTCAGTACAGTCTAAATTGATGGTTCTCAAACTTCTTGGTCTATGGGTTTAACATTCTAAATTGAGGACCCCAAAGAGTTTTGTTTATTTTGGGTATAACTACCAATTATTGATACTAGAAATTAAAACAAAATTTTTCAAAATACTTGTTAACTCAATTTTAAAAAGAATTTATTCTATGGTCACATAAAATATTATTAAAAATAGATATTTTCATAGCAAAAATTTTGTGAGAAGAGTGATATCATTTTATATTTTTGCAAATCTTTTCCATGACTGGCTTACAAGACAGCTGAATTCCCCTATCTACTGCATTAATCTGTTGTGTGATATGTACTGGTTGAAATAAAGGAAGAAAAACCATCCTCACACAGATTTGTAATTGGAAAGGGAGGAACACTTTAATAGATGTTGAAGTAGTTATGACATTCTGCTTTGAAAACATACCAAAAGTTAACGAGTGGCAGTGTTTTAAAGGTTAGTTGTGATATGGATCTGAAACCGCATTTCTTACTCCTAAGTCCTACTCTTGTATTCTGAATGGTCCTTTATTCATGTGTGATTCTGTAACCAGTACTCTGTCTAATACTGGTCTACTGAGTTATGCAGACCTCCCAAATTTTGACCCATTTCACTATAACACACAAAAAATCACATTTGTGTAATAGCACTGCTGATTAAGTTATTAGTTATTCGGGAATATCAAGTTCATGGTGGAGGATAGAAGTTTTCCAAAATTCGAGCTTTCACTTGAAAGCCTGGATGTTTTTCATTGGCTACTGTCAAATATTTTCCTTGAGTTTTGCTGCATTCATTTTTGGGAAGACATCTGTCAAATACCAAGACCAAACAGTCATGACTTGTGACTTGACTTTTTTTAGGCACTCCACATGTCATTATTTTAGTAGTTTTATTTAGAATTGTGCTAGGATCTGCCCTTTCCACCAGATCTGGGTGTAGAATCCTTTCCCTCTCACCTTTCAAAACTGACACGCTCCTCTCTCCCTGTCTCCAGAGATGCATGTGAACACCAGCAGACTTGCTGGGCTGGCCCTCAGGGTAAACGTCAAACTCTCTTGGGAAGGGGGAACATAACCAGCACTGGCTGTGCCTGGGTGGCTCCTGAGGTGCTGCTGGCACAGTTAGCAGTGTCCCTGCTCAGAGAAGGGACCATTTCAAGGTGATACCAATTTGCTAACTTGCTGCAGTAAATCTGAAAACCATGTTTATGTAAGACTTGAGCATCCTTTCCCATAGTGTCTATCATTTTTCTTCACTCTCATTGATTGCTAGTCTACACAGCAGGGATTTGGTACAAAAACACCTGCCTGCTCCTTGCCTTTTCAAAAGCCTTCCCATTGTGAGATGACCCAGCACGTGCTTATCATTCTCTCACCTCATAAGGTATTCATTTACCTTAATTCTACTTCCAAAACCTGTGGCACATATTACACCACATCTTCCACACCTGACAGGGTCTGTTCATGTCCCCAGGACTCCTCAGAATCAGACAGACTCAGTAGACACCATGAAGGAAGCACCATGGTGGGCAAGACCAGAACCATTGCCAAAGCCTTGGGCGGATCGAGGTGTAACTTTGTCCTGCTGGCTTGCAACATCCCTAAATTACAAGTGCCTAAGTGAAAGGTCTTTGGTGTTCCTCATTCTGAATTAATAAAATGTAATTTTAATTACGCATAAAAAAGGACCGACCTCAAAAAAAATATCTTGTACTTGCTAGTACTATGGTGCAACAATTTTGTTTTTCGGAAGCCAAGAAATCATCTAGTCAATATAAATGATTTTGTTTTCTAAAGCCTCACTGTCCAATATGGTCATCATTAGCCACAAGTGACTATTTAAATGAAGGCTAACCCCTATGTTCAATCCCCAGCAAAACACACACACACACACACACACACACACACACACACACACACACACACACACTTGAAGGCTAAATAAAACAGAAAATCTAGTTCCTCAGTCACACTATCCACATTTCAAGTGCTCAGAGCCACATGTGGCTAGTAGCTACCATGTTGCACAACCCAATTACAGAACATTTCTATCATCATCAAAAGTTATACTAGATAGTGGTGTTCTGGGCGGGGGGGTTCTTTTAAACATAAGAGCATTCTTCTTCTAAAGAGGCCTATACTTTGGTAATCTTGTTCACACTTTAGTCACTAAAGTGCCAAAGGAGATTTGAGGGGCTCTAAACAATTGTGTCACAAACCAGCAGTATGATGAAGTTCTTATATATATATATTTTTTTTTAAATATATTTTTCTTTTCCATTTGAGACTAAAATATTTGGGTGTCAGTGGACTATTTCTACATGTGAAAAGTAACATGAGTCATTTGAATGCTATGTAGGGTTGGATGAATAATTCAAACTTGATAAAAAATCATACAAAAAGCTACCCTGAGCCATTTCCTGGAAATGTCTGAAGTAAGGGTATGGTTTTTAGGGTTCAGGTTTGGGCTCTGTTTTAGTGAGAGGTGCTGTGGGATGCAGGACGAAGTTGCTACATGTACAATTAAGTGTCTTGAACTCCATCTCTGTCCAAATCTACTATTGGCCAGTGGAGGTTGCACACTAAAGAATGAAAAAGGTGATTTTCTTTTTTTTTTTTTTTTTTTTGTACTGGGGATTGAACCTGGAGCAGTCTACCTCTGAGCTACACCCACAGTTCGGGTTCATGGCTAGCTTCAGCTACTTTAGTGAGGCCCTCTGCAACTTAGTGAGACCCTGTTTCAAAATAAAGAATAAAAAATAGGGCTGGGGGTGTAGCTCCAGGAGCCTGTTTTCTTCTCCTCCCTGAGGGCCAGCTGGCCTGGACTGCTCTCCCAAGCAGCGGTTCTTAGGTCCCCCCTCCTCCAGGTCCACCGGGCTGGCCCCTGGCCTCAGGCTGTTCTCGGCTCTGGGGGGACACTGCAAACAGACAGCATTGGTGAGGAGCCACCAGGGCACAGCACCTGACCCAGCCAGTGCTGGTTATGTACCCCCTTCCCAGGAGAGACTAAGGTTTAGCCTGAGAACTGGCCCAGCAAGGGCAGCAATTGTTCAGGCACATCTCTGGGGATAGGGAGAGGAATGTTTCAGCTGTGAGAAGGTGAAAAGAAAAGGGTTTTACACCGACATCTAGTGGGAAGGGCAGATCCTAGGTGACATGCACATTCTGCCTAGAGAAAGAGCTATGTCCACAAAGCATGACTTTATTTCCTGTGATATGCTAAATAGTCTAGCTGGGCTGAGGAATGCTACTTAGATTATATCTGGGTTTCAGTGAGGAAGTTGAGAAATCATGATATCGCTATGACCCAACAACATATAAGAAACCTAAGTTGTTTTGTTTTCAGTAAGGTAGATTAATTCCAAACTGAACAACCAGTATCCTACCAAAAACAAAAACAAAATTCCTGATTCCCCAGAAAGGTCCCTCCAGGTAGGTGAGTACTCCATCCCGGCCCCTGTGCTACTCAGATTGTTCTGATGCCTTAAATGAGAACCCTGATGGCACAGTCACCAATTCGTGAGTGAAGAAAATCCAGCAGGTCTAGTTGGCAGGACAGAAACTCTAGCTGAGGGTTATGAGCACAGGCCATGAACTGTGTGGCCCTGGACCCAATCCACCATGCAAACACAACCTCGCTATGCCTTGGCTCTGTCATCTGTAACATGGGAATGATAACAGTCCCTGTGTTGTAGGACAGTTGTGGAGACTGAATCAAAGTGACATTAATTTATTTTAAATATATATGGTATTGGAGATTGACTTCAGGGGAATTATACCTTCAAGCTACACCCCAGCCCTATTTAATTTTTATTTTGAAATAAGGTCTCACTAAGTTGCTTGTGGGCCTCACTAAGTTGCTGAGGCTGTCCTCGAACCTGCAATCCTCCTGTCTCAGCCTCTCAAGTACTGGGATTACAGGAGTGTGCCGCTACGCTTGGCTCTAATTTATCAAAATATTTAAAATAGTGCCTGGCACACAGTAAAAAATACGTGGGTACATACTGAGTGCTATAAATGTGAGCTGTGCATTCAATAACATTAATTAGGTCTTCCTCCACCTCTAAATAGTTTAGTTAAAATATAAACCTTGAACTTCTCGTTTTTTGTTTTGTGGTACTGGGGATTGAACTCAGGGGCATTCTACCTCCGAGCTATACCCCTAGCCTGATTTTTTATTCTTTATTTTGAAACAGGGTCTCACTAAGTTGCGGAGTGCCTCACTAGGTAGCTGAGGCTGGCCTCGAACTCGGATCCTCCGGTCTCAGCCTCCCAAATGCTGGGATTACAAGCGTGCGCCACCACGCCCGGCGAACAGCATGCACTCGTTTAAAAGCAGCACTTGTGCAAACAGAAGATGGAAAAGATGTCAACTTCAATTGACTAAGTTTAGCTATGAAACAGCAGGACGAGTTTATCAAAAATGCTGGTGAGATCCCATACACTAACAGGAAATTAAAAACCAGAGTGAACAAAATCAACAAAGGAGGAAAATGGAGTGAAAGGAAGTGAAAGCCACTTCTCAGAGCACATCTGGAATATTCACTTACACTCTGAAAGTGAAAACATAGTTATAAAAAGGATATTGGCTTACCAGGACAGGTCTAGAAAACCAGGAATCAGGATGGGGGTTGGGGAGGAGTTTGAAATGAAATCTGGGGAAGAACTGAAAGGAAGTGACTTATTCAGTTTGGAAAAAAAAAGAGGGTATGGGGAGAAGGTGACACAGGGAGTCATCTAATAGCTTCAGGTCTCTGTGGAGGGAAGAACAAATACTCTGTTTCAGTGTGACTGGGGTGGAGTATGAAGAGCAAGGTAGGGGAGGGGAGAGATTTCAGCTTCACTTAAAGAAGTGCTTTCCAACAACACTATCTTAATACAGGAAAAACTGCCTTCCCATGACAGGTGTGAGGGATGATCTGTCATATGCCAGGGCTGGGAGGCGGCCTGGGTTGAGGGCCATCCAACCCCTGCAGAAAGCTAGAGTGTGAGGGCAGAGGCTCTGTCCTTTTACAAGACGACAGAACATTCATTGAACACTTACCTTGTGCTAAAGGGATTTACATAAATTGGAAGATTTAATCCTCATGGTCCTATGAAGGAGGTAGAACCATTCCCAACTTACAGATGACAAAACAGAGGGCACCAACTAGGCTGAGGAGGAGCTGGGGTTTGAACCAGATGCTCTAAATAACCACATTATACCACATCTCCTAGCAAAGTGCCAGTAAACTAGGCTGTCAGGAGCACTGGCTGCAGAACTCCATCAGAGGCACAGCTGATTGTTCAACAGAGGCTAAAGGCACGGATAAGCTGCCCAGTAACCGTCTGCCACTCTGGCCTTCCTGCTATTCCTCTAGAAAAAGTGAAGCCAAGAGGAACCATATCACGTTCAGGAAAACACAGCAAATCTCCCAAGACCTGTCAGCGCCAATCTCCTAGAAGACATCAGCACAGGGTCCACCATGTAAGCCCGCCAGCCCATGCTCCCACTTCTTTGGAAGGAAAACCAAAAAAGCAACTCGGGCAAAGCACTTGGAGGGTCTTCTGAGGACACGTTTGGCACTCCCTGCAGGATTATTCTGCCTTTTATCATCTGAAAGGCCTGGCAGACAGAGAGAAGGATGACACTGAAGTCCCTGTGACCCTGCCCCCAAATGAACTCTGCAAGCCCCGCAAGGGAGTGGTGTCCATTCAGTTCTGAGAAAGGATCCCAGTGCCAGGGCTCCAGGGGCCCCTGATGGAGCCCTAGACTCTGCTCACTAGAGAGGCGAGGGAGGGAACCAAGGAAGGTGCCATGAAACAGTGTGTTATAAATCCAAAAGCTTTAAAAATCAATGTCGTGAGCCAAAATTAAATGATATTTAAACGCAGAAGGCTGTCTTCTTCCTTCTCAGCCAGCTACCTGATCCCAGCTCCCCCAGCAAGGCGAAAGTCTCTCCAAACACCCTTCCCGGTGAGCCAGAAAGCTTCATGGTTGGCCTTAGAGCCCTGCCTCGTCCAACTTGAAATAGAATATCCAATTACTCATACATGACTGCGGCACACGGTCCTTGAACCACAGATTTATATTCTCCAAGAGAGATCACTAGAAACAAACAGAAGGACTTGGCAATATACATGAAAAGAGTGTTTTTTAAGTAAGGTTTTTTTTTTGCTTATGCCAATTGTGCGTCTCCACCCATGACTCCATGGTGTGGGCATCTCTGTTTACAACTGGGGGTCTGGCAGGCACCCGGGCCTCCTGGTGGGCGGGCACGCTGCCCCACCGCGGATGGTCAACAGGGGAGGCAGGAGCATAAAACCCAGCTCTTTGGTTACTTTATTTTTAAGTTTATTAAGTTTTAAATAACATCCCTGTGTCTACTCTGGTTAAGTCATCTTTCCAGTGTCCCACTTTTTAAAGTTCAAACTTTAGGAACCTTTAGTTGACAATCATGGAAATGATACTACTTTTACTTTAGTTTCTCATCAGTAACCAGACTGATCATTTTCTCCCTCTTAAAAGCACACTTGATCTTTCAGTGTTTGCTATGTTGAGTTCAGAGGTTCTCCTCTTAAGTAAGACTTCACTCTTAGGCCTCCTTTCTGAGTGGTTGGAATATAGATTGGGAAGAAGTTTCCTATGTCTGCCTTAAATTACACAAATGCTTTAAATGAATAATTGCTTACTCCTTTAAATACTATAGAATAAATTAGTGGCTAGCAGTGTTGCCAGACAAAATGTCTTTTTGGAGAGAACAGTAACAATAATAAAAACAAATAATTTGGAATAAGATTGTTATTTCATGCAATGGAGAAATTAGATCCATCTATTCCAGAGTAAGACAAAGGCCTCCCTTGAACTCCATGTGTACTAGCAACAGGTAGAGTTGGCCCTCTAAGCACAGGTGCGGCGTCTGTATTCCCATTCACTGTAGAGTATATTCTCACATATGTTCTCTCCCTGCGTGAGATGAACTTGGGTCACTCCCAAGAGGAGTGATGCGTCTACTTCACACTCAGCTCCTCCACAGTCCTGGAGTTCATTCCACACTTATCAAGCCTGTGCCATGCACCATGCAGGACCCAAAAGAATGGAAACGCAGGGACCAGAGACAGAGTGCTTGCTTTGGAGAGGTCTCAGGCAAGCGGGGATGCAGCTGCGGTGAGCGAGAGGGCGTCAGCAGGTGGGAGACCCTGTGGAGGGACCTTTCAGGCAACCTCTACGGTTTGAGGCCGGAGGGGGACTTGTTTGGATCAAAAAGCCAAGGGCTAGATGCTTATGAGAAATGCTCCCGGAAATGAGAAGCTCGTGGGAAGAAGTGATGCATAAATGACAGGGTACATCTGGGGAACTGTAAGCTGTTTAAGTGTTAATGCTCTCTACCCCAAGCCACCAGCACCTCTCCCTGCAAGCCTGCTACACCCTCTGAACCTCTGCCCCTCCCTCCCTGCTCAGGGTCCCCAGACTGCTCCTGCCTCATTAGAACAAACCCTC
The DNA here is from genome assembly GCA_004027655.1 of Graphiurus murinus. Taxonomy (NCBI): domain Eukaryota; kingdom Metazoa; phylum Chordata; class Mammalia; order Rodentia; family Gliridae; genus Graphiurus; species Graphiurus murinus. The sequence goes on along the minus strand of PVLC010002208.1, from coordinate 13,025 downwards.
AAGTCCTCACAGTGGCCTTGGGGCCTTGTCACATGTGACACCAGCCAGCTCTCCAACCTCATAGTGGGAGACAGGATTCTAAAGACGGCACCCCAACATTCCTGTACCCTAGCTATTCAACCAAACACTAATCTAGCTACTGCTAGTTGGGTGTGGTGGCGCACACTTGTAATCCCAGCATTTGGGAGGCTGAGACTAGAGGATCCCAGTTCTCGGCCAGCCTCAGCTGCTTAGAGAGGCCCTCCTAAGAGACCCTGTTTCAAAATAAAGAATAAAAAAATAGGGCTGGGGCTGTAGCTAGGAGGTAGAATGCCTCCAGGTTCCATCCCCAGTACTGCAAAAAATAAAAAATAAAAATAAAAAAAATCTAGCTACTGCTGTGAAAGGAGTCTGCAAATGTAATTAAGATCCCGCTGGGTGTGGTGGCACGTGCCTTTAGTCCCAGCTACTTGGAGGATCATTTGAGCCCAGGAGCTTGAGGCCAGCCCGGGTAATATAGACCCAAATTAAAAAATAATAATAAGGAATTAATCCTCCAAGTCAGTTGACATTAAAATATGGTGACTACCTTCATTTGGCATGAGGGACTTTGCTGTTGATATGATACTGTGACAGGATCCATGAGGAGGCCTGTTGCACAGAATTGCAAATGGTCTCTGGGGGGAGCTGACCCCAGTTCCACACTGCAAGGAATTGAATTCTACCCACGACCTGAATGATTAGGTTTTTCCCCAGAGCCTCAGGTGACAATTTGGCCAGCTGACATCTTGAGTATGACACCCTGAAGCCAGACCCGAGTGGAGGGACGTCAGAATTCCAACCTACAGAAACTGTGAAGAAATCAGTGTGATGTTGTTGAGCTTTTGTTACTTAGCAAGAGAAAACTGATAACCTCACATCTCTTATGCTCTCCCTCTCAGCCATGATGACTTTTTCTATTGTTCAAAGAGGCCAAGCCTTGGAATTGACCTTTTTTTTTTTTTGTGCTGGGGATTGAACCCAGAGTCATTCTACCTCTAAGCTGCATTCTCAACCCTATTTTATTTTTCATTTAGAAACAGGGTCTCGCTAAGTGGCTGAGACTGCCTTCAAACCTGCATTCTTCCAGTTTTTGCCTCCCAAGTACTGGGATTACAGGTGTGCACCACCACGCCTGGCACCCTGACTCTCCTTTTGACCTGAATATTCTTCCCCTAGGTTCACTCCCACACATGATTACGTTCTTTGTTCAAATATTACCTTCTCTGAGAGGCCTTTCTTAACCATCCTCATTAAATTAGCACCACCACTGCCCTCTATCCCCTTACCTGGCTTTATTGTTTTCCATCTTATCTGTTACATTACATGTTTACCTGCTCACGGTCTATTTCCCTGGAATACAATCCTCCAAGGGTGGGATGCTGTCTGCTTTGTTGGCCATGGTGCTTTGTACATGGCAGTTGCCCAGTAGCCACTGGCTGAACTAGAGAGAGAGAGAGAGAGAAAGCCAACCTCACCTAGCAGAGTGTAGGCTGGGAGGCAGCCGGGGAGAGGGCAGGGCCAAAGCCACTGGGGCTGGATGCCAGCGAACACATTTAGATTTTATCCTGAGAGTAATGAGTTTGTTAGAGGACTTTAAACTGGAAAATAACCAGAGATTTCTGGTTATGTTTGTTTGTTTGTATAGAAGTTCTTCTGCAGCAATAAGGAAAAATGATTAGTCAGGAGAGTGGGGGGCAAGATGTTGTCAGAAAGACCAAAGGAGAGTGTGCTGGCATGTCTAGGTGACAGGTGGTGAGACTAGGACCAGAGTGTTGGGGCGGATGGTATAGAGACTTAAGAAGTCTTTACAAGGGAGAATAGATCGTCTCGGTACATCAAAGCCTTTGGTGGGTGAAGGGGAAGAGAGAGGGAAAGACACTCCTTGAATTCTTTCCAAGGGAAATAGGTAGATGATGCAGGTCATGTGGAGGGACTCAATACACTTGTTAAGAATGAATTAGCAGAAAAGATGGTGGCGATGGCGTTCGGTGGTACCGGTGGGAGCTGAGTGTTCAGCGGGAGGGACCTGAATTGCGTCCCTGAAATAGCTCACACACTGGGGGCTGTGGCCAAGCAGAGTTCTGGATGCGGGTACCTTTGGTGGCACCGGAGGACCTAAGAGATGATATCATTGAGAATGCACCAACTACACACACTGAGGAGTATAGTGGGGAGGAGAAGACATGGATGTGGTGGCACAACTTCTGGACTTTGTGTGACTATAGCAAGAGGATTGCAGTAGCTCTTGAAATCAGAGCTGACCTCCCTTCTAATCATGTCATTGATTGTTGGCTTGGAGAGCCCATCAAAGCAGCCATTCTTCCCACCAGCATTTTTCTAACCAACAAGAAGGGATTTCCTATTCTTTCTATGATGCATCAAAGGCTGATCTTCTGGCTCCTCAAGTTGGAGGTGCAGTTCATCATCACAGGCACCAACCACCACTCAGAGAAGGAGTTCTGCTCCTACCTCCAATACTTGGAATACTTAAGCCAGAACCACCCTCCACCCAATGCCTATGACCTCTTTGCCACGGCGGGCTATGAAGACTATCTGCAGTCCCCGCTCCAGCCACTGATGGACAATTTGGAATCTCAGACATACGAAGTATTTGAAAAAGACCCTATCAAATACTCTCAGTACCAGCAGGTCATCTATAAATCTACAAATGTCTGCTAGACCGAGTACGAGAAGAAGAGAAGGACACCAATGTCCAGGTGCTGATGGTGCTGGGAGCAGGCCGAGGGCCCCTGGTGAATGCTTCTCTGAGGGTGGCCAAGCAGGCTGACCAGCAGATAAAGCTGTACGCTGTGGAGAAGAACCCAAATGCTGTGGTGACACTAGAGAATTGGCGGTTTGAAGAATGGGGAAGCCAGGTGACAGTAGTCTCATCGGACATGTGGGAATGGGTGGCTCCAGAGAAAGCAGACATCATTGTCAGTGAGCTCCTGGGCTCCTTTACTGACAATAAACTGTCACCTGAGTGCCTGGATGGAGCACAGCACTTCCTGAAAGATGATGGTGTGAGCATCCCTGGGGAGTACACCTCCTTCCTGGCTCCCACCTCTTCCTCCAAGCTGTACAATGAGGTGCGAGCCTGTCAGGAAAAGGACCGTGGCCCTGAGGCTCAGTTTGAGATGCCTTATATGGTACGGCTACACAACTTCCACCAGCTATCTGCGCCCCGGCCCTGTTTCACCTTCACTCATCCCAACAAAGATCCTATGATTGATAACAACCGATACTGCACCTTGGAGTTTCCTGTGGAGGTGAGCACAGTGCTGCATGGGTTTGCAGGCTATTTTGGGACTGTGCTTTATCAGGATATCACTCTGAGTATCCGTCCAGAGATTCACTCTCCTGGGATGTTCTCATGGTTTCCCATCCTCTTCCCCATTAAACAGCCCATTACGGTGTGTGAAGGCCAGACTATCTGTGTGCGTTTCTGGCAATGCAGCAATTCCAAGAAGGTGTGATATGAATGGGCTGTGACAGCACTAGTCTGCTCTGCTATTCATAACCCTGCAGGCTCCTCTTACACCACTGGCCTCTATCCTCTGTGCAAGAGTTTGAAGCTTTGGAAGCAGCTTTGGGTTCTGCTCCTATAGCACAGAAGGTGCGGTACATCTATGGGTGCAATACATCTGTGAATCCCCTTGCTCATCAGAGAGGAGCATTTCAGTCTACTTTCCTACCTTACATCAAGGTGGGCAAGGGATAAGAATTGCAGGGCTCAAGACACCAAATCTGTGATGGTCTTAGGCCAGAGTGTGAGAAATTAATAGCGCTGGATCTGAAGCTACATCAACAGGCATTCTGCCTCAAGAGCTTCGTGAAGTAGCCCTGAGAACATGTGGCTTGAACAAATTTTCGCTCTTTTCCTGCCCTTCTCTGTTCCTGTTTTGATGATTTTATGTAAGAGGAAATAAAAATTAAAAAAAAAAAAAAGAATGAATTAGCAGAGCCGGGCATGGTGGCGCACACTTGTAATCCCAGTACTTGGGAGGCTGAGACAGGAAGATCTGGGTTTGCAGCCAGCCTCAGCTACTTAGTAAGGACCTCTGCAACTTAGTGAGACCCTGTTTCAAAATAAAGAATAAAATAGGGCTGGGGGGTGTAGTTCGGAGGTAGAATGCCCGAGTTCAATATCCAGTACTAAAAAAAAGAATGAATTAGTAAGCAAAGGGGTGCATGCCTGAAATCCCAGTACTTGGAAGGCTGAGACAGGCGGATAGCAAGCTTGAGGTCAGCCTCAGCAACTTAAGGAGATCTTATTTCAAAATAAAACATAAAAGCCGGGCATAGTGGTGCATGCTTGTAATCACAGTACTTGAGAGGCTGAGATAGGAGGATCACAGCTTCAAAGCCAGCCTCGGCAACTTGGTTAGGCTCTCAGCAACCTAGTGAGTCCCTGTTTCCAAATAAGAAATAAAATCAGGCAGGGGGTGTATCTTGGAGATAGACTGCCTCAGGGTTCCATCCCTAGTGCCAAAAAAATAAATAAATAAAAAGTAATGGGGGTGTGGTGTATGGGTAGAATGTTCCTGGGTTCCATTCCCAGTATCAAAAAAAAAAAAAAAAGAACTAATCAGCAAACATTTCTGCTCCAATCACTACACTATACTAACTTTCAGGACTTGAGAGCTGAATGAATACAACTTCCCCTCCTTACCACCCATTTTCCATGGTTAGTGCACATCTGATGTTGTTGCTCAGCTGCTCAAGCTCAGCTGCTGGATGACTCAAATACTTTCTTCCCTCTCAACTGGTAAATATGTTACTTTTAGGAGGGTCTTTCTCATCTCTCAAACTATGAACTCATAAAATTCCCATAAAGTACAATTATATAACAAACATTTAAGGGATTCCTCTACACCAACAAAAATACTTAACTCATAAAGGAAAAGCCAAGATCAAGACCTGGTGACTGTGCAAATACTAGCCCAAAGTGTTTGACTTTGTACAGTCATTTGTACTTCTCCATCACCCACCCCAGAGAGCTGTCACTGCGGCCTGACTTTTCCACTGGACTTAAGCTCCACAAGGATGTCTTGCTCACCAATGTATATCAAGTCTTTAGGATAGTACTTGTCACAGAGTAGCCAATAAATAAACAAGGGCAAGAATGGGCAAACTAAAATATAAACCACAACTAACCACCCTTATGTTATGTCCATATAATTCAATTAAGGCCTCAAAACATTAGAAATATCTACTGTGGGACACCCATTTGCTCCATATGGTAGACCACACAGTCTGAAAACTAAATGATCACTAAATTATAAATGTACTTTGAAATACATTGTTGGAATCACAAGAAAGGGAAACTCTCAAGCACACATACATACACAAAACAGAACAAATCAAGACCACAAAACATGAGCAACAAGAAAAGAAAGGCAAGGAGAAAGCAGGGAGGAGAAGCCCTGGGTCCTTACACTGTGTGGCTTACCCCACATCCTACGTGAGGCCTGAACCATCAAAACTCGGCTACTCCCAGCCCCAAAGGAGAAAGAGCCAGCTAAGAATAAAACAAAACACTCAGCGAAGGAAGCCAAGACTGAAGTCTATTGTTTCCACCACAAACAGTGATGGAAAAAAAATAATGGTAGTATAATAGTCTCCCCTAATCATTTGTAACCACAGGTCAGTCTTCATGTTGATGGGGAATTCAAATTTGTATTATTTGCTTTTACAGAGAAATCTGAGAGGCATGACTGATTTGTGGAGTTAAAAAAAACAACAACAACAAACTATAATCTCATACCCACTAGAATGGCTACTACCAAATAAACAGAAAATACCAAGTGTCAGGATGTGGAACAATTAGAACCCATGTGCACTGTTGGTGGGAATATAAAATGGTGCAGCTCGACATACTTACACAATTATATCAAGGTCATTCACTGAACTGAACTTGAGAAGGAGGAAGGTCGAGGGAGCGGGGTGGGAATTGGGGAAGGTGTTAAATGAGGAATGTGTGCACATATGCCATTATCAGCTTAAACCTAACAAAGATGTATGCTTACAATGCACCAATTATTACAGTAAAAAATAAAAATAAAAAAAAATAAAATGGTGCAGCTGATATGGGACATAATATGCTAGTTCCTCAAAAACATGAAATAAGCCAGGCATGGTAGCACACACCTGTAGTCCCAGCTACTTGAGAGGCTAAGGCAGGAGGATCATTTGAGGACAGCCTGGGCAACACAGTGAAACCCCATCTCAAAATAAGTAAATAAATAAATAGAATTACCATATGAACCAGAATTCTACTGCTGAGTATATACCTAAAAGAAGCGAAAACAGGCTCTCAAAGAGATATTTGTATATTCACATTCATAGGAGCATTATTCATGGAGGCCAAAAGGTAAATGCAACCCAACTCTCCATCAAGGAATGAAGGCATCAACAAAATGTAGTTTATACAGTATAATGGACTGTAATTTAGCCTTAAAAGAAGGAAAATTCTGATACATGTTACAACATGGAAGAACCTTCAAGACAATATGCTAAGTGAAAAAATTCAGTCACAAAGAGGCAAATAGTCTGTGATTTCACTTATACGAGGTTGCTAGGGTTGTCAAATCCATACAGATGAAAGCAGAATGATCTTACCATTCTCTGGTGGGAGAGTAGAGAATGAACAGTCATTTAATGGTGTATAGTATCAATTTTTCAAGATGAGAAGAGTTCTAGAGATGGGTTGCACAACAATGCCAATGTACTTATTACCACTACTACTGTGTACTTAAAAAAAGCACAGATGAAGTAAGCCAGGCACAGAAGGACATGCACTGCATGATCTCACTCACATAAGGAGTCTAAAAAGTTGATCTCATAGAAGTTAGGAATAGGGTGCAGGAGAGATAAAGACAGGTTGATCAATGGGTGTTAAGTTAAAATTATACAGAAGCAAGAAGCTCTGCTGTGCTATTGCACGATGGGGCGACTACGGATAACAGTAATGTACTGCACATTTCAAAAAGCAAGAAGAAATTATTTTGAAAGTTTTCGCCATAAAGAAATGACAAATGAGGAAGCAAATGTGTTTAACATAATTTAAACAATGCATACATGTATCAAAACATCAGGCTACTCCATGAATAGGTATACTTCTAAAGTTTTTATGTATCAGTTAAAAGTAAATTTAAAATTGAGTAAACTAAAAAAACGGCCAACATTAAATTTTGTGGTGTTTTATAACACAATTTAAAAATTTCTTAAAAGACAAACTAAAATATAGGGCAACGAGGGTATAAAAGTCAAGAGGAGGTAACTAGAGTTAGTGTTTTAAGGTCCTGTGTTGCTCAGAAAGAAGTAAAGGAGCTGGGCGTGGTGGCGAATGCTTGTAATCCCAGCATTCGGGAGGCTGAGACCAGAGGATCCGGGTTCGCGGCCAGCCTCAGCTACCTAGTGAGGCACTCCGCAACTTAGTGAGACTCGGTTTCAAAATAAAGAATAAAAAATAGGGTTGGGGGTGTAGTTTGGAGGTAAAATGCCCCTGAGTTCAATCCCCAGGACTGCCAAAAAAAAAAAAAAAAAAAAAAAAGAAGTAAAGGTATTGTTTACTTTGTGTTTTATGAAGTAATACATGGGTATTTTAAAAGTAGCCACTAAATGAATACCAGTATACTATTAAAAAAGAAAATCCAAAATAAGACAGTCACAAAAACCCATAGACTTTAAAAAAAAATGTGCAAATAGTATGGAATTACAGAATAAGAGGCAGGTATAAGCCCAAATATGTTACTAAACACAATACTGGATTAAACTCACAATTACAGGACAGATTTCAGAATACAGAATATAGTACAAGTAGGACCCAATTGAAGTGGTATTTTGAAGAAAATATATAGACTTAAATGCTTACTTTTAGCCGGGCGTGGTGGCGCACGCTTGTAATCCCAGCATTCGGGAGGCTGAGACCGGAGGATCCGGGTTCGCAGCCAGCCTCAGCTACCTAGTGAGGCACTCCGCAACTTAGTGAGACTCGGTTTCAAAATAAAGTATAAAAAATAGGGCTTGGGGGTGTAGCTCGGAGGTAGAACGCCCCTGAGTTCAATCCCTAGTACCGCAAAACAAACAAACAAACAAAAAAAAACAAAAAAAGAAATAATGATACCACAGAGGAGCAACAAACACAACCTGGTTCTTCAGAAAGTCTAATAAAATAAACCTCTGATTGATATGATGGGAGGTGATGGGAAGGCACAGAACACTATAGGAATGAAAGAGCTGAGTGTGACCAACAGTCCAAGTCTCTATTTGCCCAAAGTCTTGGAGACAAGGAGGAACAGTGCTGCAGCTCTGGCTCTGCTAGTCTATCATCCTTAGTCCATGCATCAGGATATGTTGCACGATCACAACAACTGGGAGAAGGTCTGCCCTCCATTTCAACCTGGTGGTTTGCATGTGGACAAAGCCTCAGAATTTCAAACCTTCACCCCTTGTTCTCCAGCATGAAGCTCCATCAACAGCTCAGAATCTTGGTTGGGAAGAAAAAAGGATGGACAAATTAAGGGAAGGAAGAGATAGCAACAGGCTATGATACTATAAAGATTCTGTGTCTACTGGACAATATTCCTTTAATCATAACAGAATGAGATATATGTTATATATAACCATATATAATTAGATTCATATTCCATTAGATAATATTAATGTGTAGGATAGTCTAACAGTCTTGTTTTCTATCCTGTTAGATGATATCTTGCCCATCTCACCAGCCTCATCTCCTCCTTACACTCCAGCACATCCAAACTGGATCAAAGAGCCTGGAGTCCCCATCTTATCATTTGCTCTCACCTTCTGGGACCACTCTTTCCCACCCCAACCCTAACACAACTCAGAATTAATAACATCTTAGTGCTCTTTTCCTGTGAATTATAAAACTTTATGATAACAATTATAATCCAATATATCATGTGTGTTCTATCTCCCTTACTGGACTAGGGGCTCACTGAGCACAGGACCCATATTTTATTTACCTTTTCATCTCCAGGGCACAGTTGCTCAAAAAAATGTTGGTTTAACTGAACATGTGCATGAGTGCATGTGTGTGTGTGTGTGTGTGTGCATGTGCGTTTGTGTGTGTGTGTGCATGTGCGTTTGTGTATGTGTGTGTGTGTCCTCCACTGTGCAGAAGCCCTGGACCCCTACCCTTCTTCACCACACTCCATGTTCACCAAAGGAGGAATATGTTGGAGGGGTTGGGGAAATAACAGGAGCACATGGTTCTTGGACCACTGGGCCTCCTCATTAAGGAGATTGTTTAGCTGCAGCCTGTGGCCCAACTGTGACAGGCTCAGACAGAACTCCCTCTGCACAGAACATCAGTGTGCCAGCGCAGAGCCTGGCTCCCCAGTCCCACTGAGACCAGATGCTTTCAAAGTGACACTGGCAGGCCTGCTGCTGCTGCCAAAAACCAATCTCTCTCTCTCTGGCCGAGTTTGAGATGCCAGAGAGGAAGTTAATCAGGGAGACAGCCAAGAGGACAGAGAGAGTTTGCCACAGTGTCCACCTGTTTACTGGCAAAAGAGAAGAAATAGATGCTTAGAACAGAGCTGGCCTTGCGAGTGGAGTAACGACAGCTTGGGGAAGATATCAATTACCTGTGCTTAGACTAACAGGTTATTTACTGATACTGGGATTCACATTAAGGTTCTTTTTTTTTTTTTTTTGCGGCACTAGGGATTGAATTCTGGGGCATTCCACCTCCGAGCTATACCCCCAGTCCTATTTTTTATTCTTTATTTTGAAACAGGGTCTCACTAAGTTGCAGAGTGCCTCACTAGGTAGCTGAGGCTGGCAGAGAACCCGGATCCTCCAGTCTCAGCCTCCCAAATGCTGGGATTACAAGCGTGCGCCACCATACCCAGCTCACATTAAGGTTCTAATCAAGAGTTACTTTCTTGATGTAGGCACGGGACTATTTGAATTTGCCTTTGTTAATTTTAAAAGGGGTCTAGCTTTAAACCCAGGGAATATAACACTTCCAGATGCACAATTTATGAAAATACTCTTTGTTTCAACACCTTGCAAAACAAATGAGAAGAGATTCATCCTTCCACATCTCCCAACACATTCATTAATCTTACTTGTTGAAGTGCTTCACTCGTAGCTGGCAGAATTAAGGCTAGTGCTTTTTTTTTTATATTCTCCTCCCAGGGTTAACACATGACATGAGAAGTAACCTTGCTACTAATATGGAAGAACATTAGGGAAATTCCTTAATGATTAAGCCAGGAAATCTGCTTTTCAGCAGAGAGAAGTCTAGACGGAAACTCAGTGCTCTGTAGTGGAGGACTCATCCTGCATTTCTGATGTCAAAGCGAAAACAATTCACCAGATATCATCTGGGCAGCCATGTGTGACCACCTCTCTTCATCTGAATATCAAACTTCAATTCAGGCTCCTAAACCACATTATCTTCTTTGACAACCATAGCATGCTGCTGACTCATTCTGAGGCTGCAGTTACCTAAATCCTGCAATATTTTTCACATGGAGCTGTTAAACCAAACCTCATAGTTCCACTTGGTAATTAAATGTGAAGTCAGTACAAGTCTTTGTTCCTCCCTATACAGTTTCATGCAATTGAATTTGGTTGGGCTGAGGGTGGTAGAGTGCTTGCCTAGCATGGGTGAGGCCCTGAGTTCAATCTCCAGCACTGCAAAAAATAAATAAAATGAGAAATAGGGAAAGAATCAAAAATAATGAAAATAAATTTGGTGTGTAGTTTTAAAATACTAAGTTTTTTTTAATTTTTTTTTTTTTTATTTCATGCCTGTCATTCTGGCATATTAGCTGTTTCTCCAAGATTCATGGTATCCACCCGTGTGGTCTCTATGCCAATATTATTATCTGAATGATTTTAATTGACTGCAACGGGGCAAAGGCCACAGCCTCCAGCATACTTCATGTGCTATGGCGGAGGCTGAATCTTTCTCCCCAAGGATATTTATTACCAATGACTGACACTCATGCATCTGCCTTTCAACCTTCCTCTAAGCTTCCAACCCAGTAATCCCAGGAAGAAAAGTTAGTCTGGTATGACCTGCTTTTAGCAAAGCCCTGCTAGCTACTGATGGTGGCTGATTCCTTTACAAGTATTCCAAAATCATTGTCCCAATAATCCATCTTAAAGTACTTCCTGAAATCAGAACAAAGCCCATCATTCCGTAGATTAATTTTATCTCCCTGCCTCCTTTTTAGAAAGTTAAAATATTTCTGCACCTGCATCCTCCCTATAGTTCATTGTACTCCCAATATTGCCCCCAGGTGACAGTGCTGCCTTAGTGACCTTGGCCTCCAGCTCCCTCAGTCAGGCTTTGGGGCTCTGCTTTGTTTGGTGGCATTGGTGCCTCTTGTTTTGGCCTCCTCTACCCTCAGTCAGCAATTCTTTCTTCACATTTGTCCTACCCTTGCCAATCAGAGAAGTTATTTTCTGAACAGGAAGAAATGCAAACCAAACAGAAGCCCAGCAGTTTGGTGTTTCTCACACGCCCCAACTTGTTGGTCTTACTGTTCCAAACGTAACTTCTGGAAGCCCTTTCTGTTACCCTTGACATTTTTCACAATCTTCTGCTTGCTTGCTTGGCACTCTGTTTTTTTTATAGCCCAGATATTGTCCTTGGTTGCATGACCTGACCCTTCCTGGGTCTGGGTCCAAGGTCAGGATAGCACAGACGAATTGGTGGCACAGAGCAGACCCTGAGGGAAGGGTTTTCTACAATCACCAAGTCAAGGAGAAAAAGGAAGGTGATACCTGCAAAGATGTTAAGGTCAGAGGTCAAGAAGAGCGAAACCGCTTATGTAACTAGTAGAGTGATACACAGGGCTATTCTGTGGGTGGGAAGTTAGGTTAGTAGCAAAGAAGATGCAGAGAATAGGGGCTGGTAAGGTCAGGCGGCTCCAAATGGACGTTGCTTTCTCAGACAGCTATGAACGCCTTAAACAAAGGCCTGGTCTCTCTGCCTGCATCTCCAGGACGTGGAACAGAGCCTGGCATAAGGAGGATGTTTAACATACTTGTGAATAAATCCATTGAGTGGCCCTGGCTCATCACACCGGTACTGGGGGACCCTTTAAACAAGTAGGTGCTAGCTGAAAATGGTCTTTTGTGCACATTCTTCAACAGAGGAGCTACCTGGATGGTCATGTGCCTCTTCCTCCTTTGGAACTGGGACCAGAGGCTTGTTTTTCATTATCCCTAGCAGTGTTTCCTTTTTGGAGCCTGAGGCCATGGGACTGTGTTGGTTTTTTCCTTCAACTTCGGGAATTTCCTTTTACAATCCAGAGTAGGTTGTAGGACACACTTCTCCCCTGAGCAGGGAGAGATTCTGAGGCCTGGTTCCTTCTAAAATCCCTCCTTTTTCAGGAGCCAATTCCTGCCTCCATGAGTCAGTTTCTATCTCATTGGAAGTTAGTGCAAGGCCTGACTGAAGTGTTCATGAGCTACAGCAAAAGAACAGCAAGTAAACTGCCTTCTCAGGTAGCTTCTCTGTCATGTTTAAAAAGCACCATTTACATATCCTGCATGATACATTCCAGTGAGTCTACATAGGAATCCAAGGCCAAAACTAAGTGGTACTGGTTGATAAAAATGACCTAGTCATGGGTTAACTTGTGCTCAGCAGAAGTCTAGAGACAGCACTAAGCTAAAGGCCACAGCTAGCAGTGGACCTTCAAATGGAATAGGGTAAAAACGAGAAACACTGTATCGAGGCCAGTATGTCTCTTGGCAGGCACAGAGGGTCTGGCATCAGCGAAGCAACAGGCTTCACAGGCAGTCTGAGCCCAAGCACAGCACTTTTGATAAAAACAGGTGCTTTGTTTGGCTGGTGTCTGTTGACCCTTCCTTCATTCCTGCAGCCATCTACACCCTGCCCCACTGGCTCCCCATCCCCCTCTAAAAGACTATTTGCAAAAGTTTCTTCTCAGCTGACTCAAAAGTAGAATAAAAGAGCTACATTTGAGATAACATCCTCAAGGCCTCTC
>PVLC010002207.1:32507-119971 GCA_004027655.1 Graphiurus murinus | reverse complement strand
CTGTGTGCAAAGCATTTAAGCTCAAAGAGAGGAGAAATGGCCACGATACTCATACACCTTACAATCTAATTGGAGAGCAACACTGAAGTTAGCAATTGTATTCTTGTTTCTTGGTCAGAAAAAGGCGATTCTCCATTTGCTTACACCAAACTTTCACTCTATTTTCTCTTATACTTTATATAAATGCAAAAACATCTGTTCCCACAGTTAGAAGCTGTGCCACTTTAAACAACCTAAACCCTTATCCAAAAAATGATATACTTTCCTAATAGCAAATGGTTAAAAAAAAAGTTTATTTATATGTCCAAAATGAGTTGAAATAACAAAATTATGTTAATTTTGAAAGGCAAATGTAACTTAAATGTGTATATTAAAGATGTTTAATATTTTGTTATTTTTATTTTTGTTTAGATACTAATTTGCTAAGCCAAACAGTATTCTACAGAGTGTTTATTAGCAAAATATCTGTATGTATGCATAGGATATATATTAGGAGCAATGAGATCAAAAGAAATTCCTGTGAACATAAGAAAATTTGTTCTCACCAGAATTTGACATGTTCTTATTAGTTTTCCCTCACATACAGGATCCAGTGTTAGAAAACACTCTGAGACCAGTCGAAGGAATACCAGTATTTAGGAGCTGTGCCCCTAATGTTATATTAGTTTTCTTTAGTTCATCCCATTAATCTAGTCTGTACATCCAAAATAAAGTAAGACAGCCAAACTGGGTCTTGGATTTGTACAGGGCTAGGATACACCAGATTTCAATAATTTTTCCTTGGTTTTACTTAATTGGCAACTAAAATGATGCTGAAACCCTGAATCACCATCTACTTTGCTCTCGTTTGTAGCAATAAGATTGCAGCAGAATAATCATGCTGTGGTCTGGGTAGAAAAACTGAGGAGCAACCTGAATCGAAGCTATGTTATTATAATAACACTCTTATCTTTAATCTGGGAATGGCACATGCAGGAACATTCTGGCCTGATGCTGCTCAAGTTGTTCCTCTTTCAATAAACAAGTGGCTTCAGTTTTCAAAACATTTTCAAAAAGCAGTTGGATTTTATTTTTTAATTGTAAAACACCTACAAGCCTCAAAGTTCCAGTCTTTAAAAGCCTCACTGCCTTTGACTTTTCTTTCTTTATATTTTTTTATGAAATTCATATTTCCTCATTTATGATAATAATATTCTCATTCACATTCTATTCTAAGGTCATAGTGCTTTCATCTTCCCTTTTAATAGTCATCAATATGGGCTCTCACAATAAACAAAAACCACCACCAAAAAAAAAAGAACAACTAAAAGACTAACTCTACATGAAAAATAATTACCCTTCACCATCCTTTTCTTCACGTTTCTTCTATTTTAAGCCACACCAACATAAGGCAAATGTATCTGAATGTGTTGCATTTTTTCACCCTAAAATGTTTTGGTAAATTGAGTATATAATCCCAAATTTCAATTTTAGAGTAAGAAGATAGGAAATATACACATATTTAAATGACCAAAGTTCTCCCTAATCTTTATAATACCAATATGGGAATAAACGACAGTGGCTACCTTCAATGGTCACTTCAGTCAGAGAGTTTTCCACATTCACAAAGAACATATGAGATCAAACAAAATATTTTACCAAACTATATTAGTTGGTACTTCAGCTATAAAGAAACTATTCCCTCTCTTTGCCTACAGAATGGATGAGTCTCTGTGTAAAAATCCAGCAAAATAATGAGAGGCTGATAAACTTGTCAACTTTAACTACTGTGGTGTGAAGCCTGCTGATCCCCCTAAAAGAGAATCCTTATAGCTCTTGTATTTTTTTCCTCTGAGAGCATTATGACCTTTCTGAATGTATAGGTCACATTTATCATAAATGATAAATTAACAATTAAAGTTACCTATTTTCTTTCTATCCTTAAAGGACAAAAAATTATTTTCATCACTAAAAACGTAGTAGTTATTTGGAAACAACAGGCAAATTTCCTAGTGACTCCTATTCTCTATCATTAAGTCAAATGGCCTAAAAAGTATTAAAATTGTGCCAATTATTAAATATACAGGTAATCAGGAATAAAGCATACTCCTCTAGCAGCTACTTCTTACATATTCTTTCCCTCAGCTCTTAGAACACAGCACTTTGTTACAGAATTTGCACATGCAAAAATCATGATCAAGAACATACTCCTCTTTTTATACCAATAAGGAGGAAAAAGAGCCTTGTCTAACAGGCACCATTGCAAACAATCCACTCGCTCCACTGTGCCAGGCCCTGGGCTCTACAGAGTTCAAATTCTCCTCACTAGCAGCAAAGTATAAGCAGAATGATCATTAGTTATGACATGAAGACTCTAGCTGATAATGCTGACTCACTTCAGGAGCTACTCAACTATAAACAGTGCGCTGAAAGCCATTTATCTGCATTTTAGGATAAACACCAGAAACTACTCAATTAAATAGATTGCAAGAAATAAACTGCTGAAGCTAAACCAAGTGAAGCTTTATTCTGAAAAGAACAATCTGTGAATCTAATGAAAGTCAATGTGGGATGCCAGGGATGCTAACATATAGAAATATTCAATATTGTACATATAGCATAAATATAAGACACCTATTATAACATGTTTTAAAAGACTTATTTAGTTATCAAAGTTATTGCTGAGTAATTTGAAGTTCAAAATAAATTTACTAAAACTTGGCATTTTTCTCTTAAGTGACTACATTTGTGGCAATACCAACACGGAGCAAATGCCTGTTATCAAGGAAAGCTTTATTCATCTCTATGGAAAAGGTAGAGTTGAATTGAGTCTGTTTTCTTTATCACTGCTATTTCTACCCATAAGCAATTTAAAGAGAATTTCTAAATGATTCCACCAAAAACAAAAGCCCTTGAGTGCGGTTATGTACCTTACTGTAGAGATATTCACATTCATCTCTGTAGCACATTAAAATGCTTCTCAAAAAATGCTGCATAATTAAATATAATCTATCATAAAAGCTGAGAGGTTGTATTCCACAAGTGATAAGAAGTATTTGAGACAAACCAAGGCTGTCACTTCAAACACCATATATAAGTAAAACACTACATTTTGAACCTATTTTTCCCCCTTGTCAGAAAACAAATGAAAATCTGCTCTTTTTCACACTTCCAGATGTCAGAAGCTTTTCAAAACAACGTTGAGGTCAGAGAAGAGAACACACAGGTGTGTTTTATGTCAACTACTGAAAGTACCTGCAAGTTATCCTGGAATTTGATCCTTCTACCAACACATTCTTGTGGGCATTACAAATGCTCCCTGAAGGAATATTACACTAATGCTGACTAATTTTTAAAAACATCCCAAATCTCATTAGACCTATTCCTTAGCAGTATTGTTCAAAAGCTTCTCCACTAATAACATCAAACTCACTGCTACCTCTTAGGAAACCTTTAATGTTTTCTCCAATATCACCCCTTCTGTTCCATTTCACTGACAATACAACATGCTAAACAATAAAATGTACAATACCAACACATATCAGTTTTGTCACATCATGAAAACTATAACACACAGAAAATATAAATTTTAGGTTATAAATAAGTAACACATGCTGAAGAATAACTGGTTCACATTACTGGCCACTGGTCTGGAGGAAAGTATTAAATATTTTCATTGTTGGTATAATAAGCCTGGCACAGAAAGATAGCAGAAGTATTTATCAAAGCTGAAATTACCAATATTTTGCCATAAAAACCTATGTGTTAGTCATCCAAAATCTCTATTAAATACAAACAGTAACATATATGTGATGTGTTCTCAATTTTTAAATAATAGTGATAGGAAGAAAGGAATTATTGCCACTAAATGACTGGGTTCCAAATCAACATTTGGAAAATTCTGTCAGTAAAATGACCTAATAGTCATATTTCTGATTATATTTACTCATGGTTCAGAAAAATCACATCAGTTTAACCCTTAAAAATTCATTATCAATAATATTCATTGAAAAGACTTTATATTTATTTAGCCCTTCCTTTTATACACACATCCCACAAACACATCCACAGTGAGAAGCTACAAGGAACAAATTATTACCATAAAAAACTATCTCTTCTGCAAAATGTTCCTAGTATTTTCCAGACCTCAAGAATGTCCTACAATTGGACAAGTCCTCCAGCTAATGATTGAAAATCTAAAACTTAGAATTTCCTTCTGTTCTTTTTCTTCTGAATGCATCATCCAGGACCTGAATGCTCATGCCCCAGAACGAAGCTAATGTGCAGGACAAGATGTACCATGGCACTCAAAACTACTGCTGCAGTATCAAGAGTGACTGATAACTCTGCTCAACTATTTCATATCTATGCATAACGAGTTTCTCCATTCTCCTTAGAAGCAACAAACCCAGAAGCCTGCACTGGCACCTCACAGTGCCTGAGGACAGCAGGGTTGAGGGGGGCGTCTATTCCAGTACCTGTGCAGAACATGCTTTTTGATCTGAGCTCCTTGTCTGCCTCTTTGTCTCCCAATCCCCAGTGGTTTCTCAAAACCTTCAAATATTCTTCAAGACTCAGGCAGCTCCCTCCTTCCCTGCCAACGGTGCTAAGAAGCTGAGGAACACCAGGTGTGACATGTCCCTCTTTGTCCCCTCCACTCAACACCAACTCTCGCCTGTGAGCTGGTTTTCATCCTGGCTCTTGGGAGCTGCCCTGCCATTTGTCTGCTGGGTTCCATCTCTTCTCACACCCAGGTGCACCACTCGGGCCCCAGTCCCTCTTACAGGGGTGGGTTTGCCTCCATACCTCCCTGCCTGGGTTATGATCAAAGGGTCGTCGCTTTCCCAGCCTAGATTGGTCCCACTGCAGAAGCATTGTAGGACAAAGAGAGAATGAGCATATTGGGAAAAAAGCTCAAGAGAGCCCTGAAAGGAAACCTGACAGGCTTATGCTTATGCCTTTATATCAAAATGTAATAACTTATATCCAAAACATGTAATCAAGCACCAACTCTTACAATAGGCCAAGTCACACGTGTAACAGGATAACCAGACTCCAAACAGGTGTAGGAATCGTGACTATCTAGCCCTAGCTCTGTTACTGACTTGCAAATCTGCAGAATGTCTTGTTTTGAAACCAGCAGAGTGATTACTTACCAAAAAAGGCTTAGTCAGTAAACATAGGTTATCGGGGTATATTGGTGGAGGGAATACTGAGTGAATTCAGTAGATTTCTAGAAGAGTCTCGGCTAAACACACCTGTCAAGATTGCAAACATAGTGTGAGGAAATGACCCTGAATCAACAGTGTGATGTGGTGGTGCCACAGAGTGACTGCTTTCCCCATGACCACATTCCCTGCATGAGTGACACAGAGAGTGACATTGATGCTTCTCCAGAAAGGAATGGTGTGCAGAAAGAAGCAGTGACTGCTCTGGAAACTTCAAAGCATCCCCAAGCACTTCTAACATTCCCCAAGCACCTCTAACTACTTCTAACTCTACCCTTACCTATTCAAGAACTTGGAGAGAGAATACTTAACTCTGCAGGACAGAAGGCATCAAAGGAAATTCAAATCTGCATGACCACAAACACAAAAGGTCCTCCATCTGATATATATAGAACAAGTGAATGTATAGTGAATATATTTAAAGACGAATGGATATAAATATCTTTTTTTATCTCTACAATATATCTTATTATTACCTGGGGGGTGCTATGAAGAAACACAAAAAGAATAGGTAGCTATCATAGAGTGGAGACCATAGCCTTAATTCCATCCTCCATAAGGATCTTTGGGTTGTGAGTGAAAAAAGACAGCCTCAATATTCATAATATAGTACAATTATGCCCTCATCTTCAAAAACCACCAGAAAATAGTGTGCTACCCTGAAATCTTATTAGTCTGCTCTGAGAAGATGGGCTGTCTGATTATGACTATCTTATGAACTTTCCCATTCCAAACACTTCCAGTTCCTCCTGCTTTATAATTGCAGTATTTAAGATTCCCATTACTCCCCCTTAAAAAAAATCACCTTATAAGCCTTTTCACATAATTAGTGGTTATTATGTGATACTATACTAAAACTACACAAATGGGAATCTCTTAAAAGTTAGTTACAAGATAGCATCTGAAACCCCATCAATGAAATTTCCCTATTCTGATTAATTAAAACCTACAGTTTATCATGTGCTTGGAGTATATTTTTACCCATGCATGAATATGAAACAATAGGACTTGTTATCTAAAAATATTTTTTTGGTTCACTGAGTTATGAAATGAATTATATGGATACAAGCTTCTTCAAATTCTATTTTTTTTTTCTTAAAAGTTTGAGTTTCAACATCAGGAATAAACACAGTCAGTTATTTTCCCTGAAGTGACAGGCTCCCTTCATTCATTTTTGGAAATACGCATGCAAAACTTATCTGAATGTCAGTTTGTCATTCTTTCTAGTGAAAATTTCTTTTCATGAAGTTAGTCTCAAGACAACTATTAATCTTCAGTACTCTGAAGAATTTCATCATGCATAGTTCATATTTCGTCAGACAGAATTCTAAAAAGACATTTACTTAGAGGGTGAGAGTTAATAAAATTGATCATTTTTACTGCTTTGTTTTAAAATGAAGTTTTGTTTTGTTCATTTGGTTGGCTGGATGGTTGGCTGCTGTTACTGGCAGTGAAGAACATGAGCATAGCTGGGTGTCCTGCCTTGATCTGAGCTGAGGATACACCCATTATTGCTTAGGTACCATCACTGAAAAGGGTAATCACACCTTTTAATATTATATTTATGATTCATACTGGGAGAACTGACACACACAAGATTACTGACTACCAGCATCAGAAGTAGAGATACACCCCGGTATGGTGGTGCATGCCGGTAATCCTAGTACTTGGGAGGCTGAGACAGAAGGACTTCAACAACTTAGCAAGACCTTGCTTCAAAATTAAAAAAGGAGCTAGGGGTATAGCACAGAGGTAAAATGCTCCTGAGTTCAATTCCCAGTACAGGAGGAGGAAAAGGAAGAGGAGGAGAAGGAAGAGGAGGAGGGTATGAAGACAATCTTAAAATTGTATATATTTCTACCTTGTCAATAAGCCCCCTACCACATACAGGGACCACAACAATGTGCTTGGTATTCTTCAGGCAAATAAATTATACATCCTGAAATAACCTACAAATGAAAGAAGGAAAGCTACTATTTATTTAGTGTCTATCACCAGTGAAATACCACTCAAAGAACTTTTCATGATTTCATATAAGTCTTACCAAATAATCATAAGTAAAATAATCATAAGTATTCTCAGCTTTTTAAATAACTGAGGCTCACATATGTGGCCTAAAGGTTCAGCTGAGATTCTGACTATTCCACATTACTGCTTTAACTAAAAGACTCAACAAAAATAACAATATGCCACTATCAGGTGTGTATAGATAGATTTCTGTTTTGCCCAGTGACAGGAAAGGTTTTCCCAAGTCTTCCATGTTTCCTTAAGACAAAGTACAAGTTCTTGGCTGGAGGCCTTCCTTTCTATCCCCTTTATCCCAGCTCATAATCAGTGCTACTATAGCACTCTCTGATCTCCTTCCCACTTCCATAATCCATTATTTTCACTGATGCCCTTTAAAAACAACAAGATATATGCATGTGCTTGTAAAACCAGAAAGCCCAAAGCAAAATAGACAAAAATCTCTAGTAGTTCTAAAGTTCTTAGGAAGGCATTCTAGGTTCTTCATAAATTGACTCAACCTATTTTTTCCAGCTTCATCTCCTACCAGTCTGCTCCCTGTCACTACCCTATTCCTATATGCATCTCTTTTTCATATATTTTCATGTCTTTGTTCATAATGTTCTTTTAGCCTACAACACCCTCCCTTTCCCTTACCACTTGTTACATTTTCCAATAAGAAGTATATGCTTGTGTTTGGATGTTTCCATGGAGCTTTACTATGTTATATATTTTGCTCTACCTTAAACAAACTTGTGCATATATATTCAAGCTTATCAACCATCTCTGTCTTATTGTAAGTGCTATGTTTATATCTGTCACCCAACTGATTAATCATTTAAATTAGCTGTTCCCTCAGACAAATCACTTAACTTCCATGAACTTCCAAGTCCTCATGTGTAAAATGAGCATAACAGCAATACTAGCTCATATATATAAAATGCTTAGAATAGCATTGAGAACAGCTTGCCCCATCTGAGTAGGAACAATGTATATGCTATTATTAGTTACAATCCATGGCCAAAGAATTTAATTGTTTAATGTTAACTCACATAAGCATCCAACTCTGATGTGTGTGCATGCACACACGTGCAAGCGTGTGTGTTTTGTGTGTGTGTATGTGTGTGTGTGGTGTACTGGGAATAGGACTCAAGAGCAGTCTACCTCTGAGATATACCCCCAACTCTATTTTTTCTTTTATTTTGAAATAGGGTTTCATTAAGTTGCAGAGGGTTTCACTAAGTTGCTGGCCAAGAACCTGCAATCCTCCTATCTCAGCTTCCCAAGTACTGGGTCAACTCTGATTTTAATCTTTATAAATTTTTGAACAGACATTAAAGTTTTTAAGTGTAAAAATATTTTTAAAACAAAATGGATTACTTTATAACTTCTCAAAGTGGTTTTAAATCAGCAAAAAATATCTAGTATCACAATAGTAAGCTGATAATAGTATAACACTATTCTAGAGTGTAATACTAACAAAGCTGGAATACATTCCTGCAGAGCATGAAATAAGCTCATCCCTCAAAGCAAAGCATCAGTTCATTCTAAAATTTTACTACAAACACAATGAAATTAGGGCTTTAAATCAAGGTAGTATTCTTGAGAAGAAATAAACTTATTCACTGAGCACTTCCATTTCTGCACACAATTTATAAACTCTTTTTGAATGCTTTCTGAATATTTTCATTCTCACAAAACAATTAAGCCTTGTTCTATAGTTAAAGGCCATTCACAGTTTAGCACCTCGGTCTCATTCTCTTCTTTCCCTTTTTGTATTAGTCACAACTCTAATCCCTTATCTTTCAGCATCCACAACTATTAAGGAAAAGGACATCAGAGTTGTCACAGTGGCTGGTGAAAGAGAAAACACTGAGCTGAGAGACAGAAGGCTTAACATAACATACACCAAAAAAACAGACTGAAGTCCGGTGTGGTGGTACACACCTGTAATCCCAGTATTTGGGAGGCTGAGGCAGATGATTTCGAGTTTCAGTCAATCTTAGGAACTTAGCAAGGCCATCCACAACTTAGTGAGACCCTGTTTCAAAATAAAATAAATCTGGGAGTGTAACTCAGAGGCAGAATGCCCCTAGGTTTAATCCCTAGTACCACACATGTGACACACATACATACACAAAAACAAAACAAAACAAAAAAACCCTGAAGATAATTGGCCATGTTCTCTAAGGTTTTCCTATCCTGAAATAAGAATTATATGGATAAGAATTACAAATCTAAATTTAAAAATTAAAACTGAGACTAAATACTCAATAGCCATTAAGTGATAAAAGAAGCCAGGCATGGAGGTACTGGCTTATAATCTCCAGTACTAGGAAGACTGAGACAGGAGAATCACAGGCTTAAGGCCAGCCTAAGCAATTTACAAGGTATTTATTATCAACTTTGTGGGGCCCTGTTTCAAAATAAAAAATAAAATAAGGCTAGGGGTCTAGTTCAGAGATAGAACTCCTTGATTCAATTTCTAGTACCCCTCCCAAAAAGGAATTATAGTCTAGTCTTTCATCAGGTTCATATACTAATGTCACACACATATAAAGTGAAAATAAAGTTTCCTTATGATGTACCTAAAAGAATGAAGAATAAGTCACAGCAGATTCACTATCAATTGCTTTAAAAATCACAGTTATAGCATTACTTTCCAATATAAAATAATTACCAGAAGAAAAAGTTTACTTAGTTCCAGTGAAATAGGTCCAATATCTTGTGTATAGTCTCTGAAGAGAGCAAATGATGGAGGCAATAAAAATTCCAGTGGAAATGATGACTTGCTTATTAAATTTATGAGGCACATATTAAAGATAAGGTTTGAGTTAAATAGGAGTTACTCTGCATTTTATAAAGATAAATTCAATCAAATGACCTATCATGTATAAAGTAGGAGGGCAAATAATTTAAAAGCAAGTTGTATATTCTCTAGAGGAACACATTAATCCATAGAACTACAAATTTGTTTTTTCCAAGTCAATTCTTATTTCTGAAAATGCTAAGCCTCATGGAAAGAGAAATATGTGGACAGATGTTTTGTTACTTCTCATTCTTTGCAACACATACTTCTATTCCATACTTAAAATGATAGTGAGCAGGCATATAATATTTTTAGTCCACATCCTGATTTCATGTCCAGATATTTCTTTATTTCCACTAACAAATAACTGATTCACATGGAGAAACAGAGAAAATAGTAAACTTTCCTAACTTCTAAGTACCCCGTTTACTTTAGCAATTTCTCATTCATAGAATATTGTGGTTTTGAAAGTGACTGAATGCATATTTAGGCATTCTTCTATTCTATGTATCATATCTGAACCAAGAAAACAGCTGCAGTCCAAGGCAGCCAGAGTGGCAGGACGGAGAGCCTTTGGGTCTCAGGAAAAAAAGATTGGAGAAACATTGAAGACAGAAATCAAAATGCTACCCCCCCCACCACCACCATCACAAGACAGGACTCATTAACTATTCCTTTGCACCTCTCCTCAGCAAGAGGAAAACAAAGACCTTCCCCAATGGCCCTAGAAAGGGCTAAAGACTGTGAATTGAGAGGAAAGATTTCTCAAGAAAGGGAAACCAGTGTGCAGACCCTGTTCTAAGTTCTTAATATGTTTCTACCCCAGCTGCTTCTTCCAATAAGCTTGTGGGGTGAGTGCACCGTCTTCTTCATTTTACAGTACAGAAATTGAAGCATTGAGAATTGGATTAAAGTCACAGAACTAGAAAAAGTTGAAAATGAGATTTAAACACAAAAAGACTGACTCCAAAGCCTGGTCTCCTAACCATTATGTTATGTTATGTAAAAGCATGATTTCCAAGTATTCTCAAAACACACACACACACACACACACACACACACACACACACACACACACACACAAAACACTGCCTGCCAAGCCAAAAGTCAATGCAAAATTAAATTTACTGTGTAATAATCAAATGTGTCCATTATAATAATAATCAAATATGCCTGTTCCATTCTAACTACTACCTAAAATCATTTTTAAAAGATAATTCATTTGCTGAGTGTTTCTGACTTGATAAGTCACAACTATAAAAGAGAGATGTGAGTTTCTACTAACCACCACATTCTGCTTTGGTCTTTAAAGTTTTTTTATCTCTTTTCTTTTGAAGTGAATTTTAATGAGCCCTTAATTGTCAAAGGACTTCATAAATATTCATTAGACACTAAGTGAAGTTCTTTCCATTCCCTAAAAGCTATAGAGAAAATGTTAAGACTCCAAAATTGAAAGGATATAAAAAAGTATAATTGCAAACTTTTGGTTTTATAATAGATGCTTATCTTGATTATTCGTATTATCTATCATAACACTTTTTAAAAAGTGTTAGTGTGAAAATATTATTTTCCTCTTTGGAGTTGTTCTCCAGAGTATCTTCTCTATTGGCGACATTTTCTATTTCATATCTCATGTAACTTTGAATAATGTGAAACATTTTACCAACTCTTTATAATACCTTCTACCCCACTGAACAGTAAAATGGTATGATACTGGGAGGAAATGATTTTGATTTAAATCAAAAGGCAAGTCTTGCTATTATAAAAGTTCCACAAGCCCTTTGTACACACACACAAAAAAAGATTTTCACACTGGATTTGAGTTTTCAAAGAAAGCATTCACCAAAGTGTTGCATTTTTTATCAACCCTGAATGGCAGTCAGGCAATAACATCACACAGATAAACTTCTGCTGTTGAAGTCACGGCCTAGAGCACATCCTAGTTACCGAAGGGAGGAGATGCCCACGAGATACCCTGGCAATGCCAGTGCTCCTAAGGTCGGCTTGGGAAGTGCGACAGCTGGCTTGTCAAATGTAACTCACTACAAACAAATCTCTCCCTAACCCACCACTTCTGATTCACTGCCAAAACAGTATCTAGCAATGAAGAAAAAATATGTTTGATATTGCCAGATGTACAACAATGACTTTTCTCCCCTTATCTATTATAACTTTCATCTCCTCAACCAAGAAATATAGACACATTTCTATAAAGTAGCTTCATAAAGACTGATTGCCCAAGAAACTAGTTTTTCATTATCATAAAACCAGAAAGGAGAGGAAATATCAGCCAAATTTGCAAAAAAAAAAAAAAAATGAGCTGAACATTAAATGGAGTACATGAATATGCTTACTTAATGGAACCCTACTTCTATAATTTATGAGCCAAAAATTGGAATACATTTAATTAAAGAAGGATTAGTCAAATCTTTTTGTGTGTTTTTTTTATTCTAAAAGGATTAGAATCATCCAAGTATACTTTTCACATTCTTGCCTTGTATTTCTCACTTTCTTAAGCTTGGATGGGACTAGGTTGGGATGGGGTGGAGAGAAGAGGCAGGTCTCTAAGGACTAATAAGCTATGTTTTGTAGCTACATATTTATATCACATTTATAAGGACTCACATTTTTTAAGTAAAAAAAATAAACTCAAAACATTAACTACCATGACCAGTAAACCCAGAAACATTTTACAGTGCCTGGATTCAGAAACTCAAGAACAGTGGACCACAAATATGATACAAAACCAGAATAATGCCACTCAGGGGCACAAAATGCTGAAGAACAGAAAACTTTTATTTCTGTATCCACTTAATATAGTAACAACTTTTTAAAAGTCTATCATGGTTTGAATGTTCCCTCTAAAACTTATGTTGGAATGCAATGGTCATGTAAGAGTATTGAGAAATGGGGCCTTTTAAGAGATGAGCAGGTCATTGGGGTTCCGACAGGAATACATAAGATATGTATAGGGGAGTCTTTGTTGTAAAAGCTTACTCAGCTTTTTCTTGTCTTGCCACAAGCAACACCCTCTACCATGTTATGATGTAGCAAGAAAGCTCCAACCAGAGGCCAGTACCTTGATGTTGGACTTCCCAGCCTCCGGAATAGTGAAAGATATACCTTTCCTTTATAAGTTTCCCAGTCTGTGGTATTCTCTTACAGCAACATAAAACAGATTAAGATTTTATTGGTTCATTACCTTATGATTATATTACATCCTTCCAGATGAATATGTATTGTTATATAAACAATAAAAGGAGCTTAAGAAAAATAAGTATTTAATTTTATTTTTAGATGCTTAATAATTTATATATATATATATATATATAATAATTTATTGTTCAGAGTAAGAAACACAATTTTAGTTCCAGGCATTTAGCAGCAACGTACAGATGATCCCTGACGAGTGATAATTTGATATAAGATGGCTCTACTTTTTGAATGATGTGAACACATACCCATACAACCATTCTTTTCCTTACTTTCAGTAATCAATAAACTATATGAAGTACTCAACATTTTTTATAAGATAGACTTTGAGTTAAATGACTTTTCCCAAGTGTAAGTTGATGTGTGTGCTCTGAGCAGGTACAAGCTAAGCTGAGCAGTAACACTTGGTAAGTAAGGTGCATCCAATGCACTTTCAACTTCTAGTGGGTTTATCAGGAGGTAAACCCTTCACAACTCAAGAAGCATCTACACATGAAAATGTCTTGGTGAAGAATGCAACCACATTAAAAACTCATATTTTTTCCTTATTTTACAAAGTTTTAATTTGATTTCTATTAAGGGTCACCTAACATCTATCTTCCACTTCTTTAGAATACTTAAAATATGTCTAACTCTTTCCTGAATCCACAGAGATATGTCTAAAATACTTACTGATTGAATGAATTTAAAATAGGTTTTTTGTTGTTACTATTTAGTTTTGGTTGTGTGCGTGCGTGCGTGTGTGTGTGTGTGTGTGTGTGTGTGTGCGTGTTGCTAGGGATTGAACCTAGGGCCTTCTGCATTCTAGGCAAGTATTCTGCCCCTGAGCAACATTCTCCAACCCAAAATCCCAAAATAAGTTATTTTGATGGTTATCAACTTCACTGGGACATAGGATACCCAGATATTTGTTCAAACATTATTCTGCTTTTTGTTTTGTTTTATTTTGTTTGCAATGAGTTTGCCAAAACCAACACTAAATAAAAGCCAAGATGGAAAAGGAAAAGACATCACTGTCATTAGACACGTAGATTCAGGCAAGTCCACTACTGTGTCCATTTGATCTACAAATGTGGTGGAATCGACTCATTGAAAAATGAGAAGGAGGCTGTTGAGATTGGAAAGGACTCCTTCAAGTATGTGTGGATGAACTAAAAGCAGAGCGTGAACATGGAATCATCATTGGCATCTCCTGGTGGAAATTTGAGACTAGAAAATATTATGTGACTATCACTGATGTCCCAGGACACAAACGCTTTTCAAAAAGATGATTACATGTGGTCCTGTTTGTGATTGTGAAGCTCTTTCTTTTCAAGCATGGCCAGGCATATGAGCACCTTCTCCTGGCCTATACACTGGGTATGAAACAGCTAATTGTTAGTTACAGCCAGTAGAGGTATGAGGAAATCATTAAGGAAGTCAGCACCTAAATTTTAAAAATTGGTTATAACCCCAGCACAGTAGCATTTGTGCCAATTTCTGCTTGGAATGGTGACAACATGTTGGAGCCAAGTGCTGACATCCCTGACGGGATGGAAAGTCACACATAAATATGGTAATGCCAATGAATCAAGCTGCTTGAAGCTCTGGATTGTATCTTAACACCAGCCCATCAGCCCATCCAATTGCCAAGTCTTTGTGTCTTCCCCTCCAGGATGTCTATAAAAGTGGTAGGGTTGCTACTATCCCTGTGAGCTGGGTGGAGGCTGGTGTTCTCCAACCCCTCAGGGTGATCAACTCTGCTCTGCTCCTGCCCACATGCCAGCTGAAGTGAAGAGTCTGCTTAAGGGCACCATGGGGCTTGGAATGAAGCTCCTCCTGGGGACAATGTGGGCTACACTATCAAGAACATGTCTGCCAAATGTGTTGGTCATGGAAACGTTGCTGATGACAGCAAAAAAAATTAAAAAACCCATCAATGGCAGCAGCTGGCTCCTTTGCTCCAATCATTAGCCTTAACCACACAGGCCAAATCAGTGCTGGCTATGCCCCTGACCGGGATTGTCACAGGGCTCACACTGCTTGAAAGTTTGCTGAGCTGTGAGGAAAGAAGAAAAAAATATTGATCGCTATTCTGGTAAGAAGGTGGAAGACAGCCTCAAATTCCCGCAACCTGGCCATGGGGTCACCATTGATGCGGCTGCTGGCAATCCCGTGGGTGTTGAGAGTTTCTCAGACTCTCTGCCTCTGGGTCATTTTGCTTGCCATGACACAAGACAGAAAGTTGTTGTGTGTGCCTTTGACACAGTGGACAAGAAGGCTGTTGAGGCTGGCAAGTCACCAAGTCTGTCCAGAAAGCTCAGAAAGCTGGAGGAATATTAACCTGGAATATCTCTCACCCCCATTTTGTCAGCAGTGGAACAGCCTCTGAACTGTTGGTCTCAATTGGTCATTTAAGTTGAATAGTAAAAGGCTGGTAAGTGATAACAATGCAGTATAAAACTCTCAGAAGGAAAGGAGAATGTTTTGTGGGCCATTTGTTTTTGTGCGTGACTGGCAGCATCAAGTTAGTAGTTTTCAAAATTGGTAATAGTAATTTTTTAATGGAAGACCTTGATAAAATATCTGTCACAGAAGTTTGAAACCTGTTCAATAAAATCTAGTGGGAAAAACAACCATTCTGGGTGTTTCTATGAGGGTGTTATTGGATGAGATTAAGATTGAAATGGGTAGACCTAGTAAAGCCGACTGGTTGCTTTACTGTTGGTGGTCCTCATCCAATCAGTGGAAGGGCTGAATAGAACAAAACAGCTAGCTGACCCTACCTTATATAAGAGGGACTCCAGCCAACTGTCTTCCAGTTGTCACCAAGTTTTTCCCTGCCTTTACAATCAAATTGAAAGCTTAGCTCTTCTTGGTCTCAAGCCTGAAGCCTTCTGACTAGAACTATACTATTGGACTGTCTTGGTCTCTAGCTTGCCATTTGCAGATCTCAGGACTTGTCAGCCTCCATAATCGCATGATCCAATTCCTTATAACAAATCTCTTTATACACATATGCACACACATGCATCCTACTGGCTTTGTTTCTCTAGAGAGTCCTAAGACAGTTATTCTAAGTTTACACAGCTTGTTAAACAACCAGGTTTCTTTTAAATGAACAAAAATGGTTCTTTTAATGATCTAAACTAGCTTGGTGTTGTGGCCCATTCCTATATTCCCAGTACTTGGGAGGCTGAGACAGACGGATCTCAGGTCCAAGGCCAGTTTCAAGAGTTTAGTAAGAACCTTAGCAACTTAGTAGGGCCATGTTTCAAAGCAAAAATAAACAGGCTGGGGGTGTAGCTCAGAGATAGAAAGCCCTTGGGTTCAATCCCCAGTGTCCTTTCCCCAAAAATTAATCTAAACAATCTTGACCCCTGGAATTATGGTTCTCACTAATTTTTTTTTTTTTTCATCCAAGAGAGTGACAATTTCACCACCAGCAAGATAGCTTAGAAGCCGGGCGTGGTGGCGCACTCTTGTAATCCCAGCATTCGGGAGGCTGAGACCGGAGGATCCGGGTTCGAGGCCAGCCTCAGCTACCTAGTGAGGCACTCCGAAACTTAGTGAGACTCGGTTTCAAAATAAAGAATAAAAAATTGGGCTGGGGGTATAGCTCGGAGGTAGAATGCCCCTGAGTTCAATCCCCAGTACCACAAAAAAAAAAAAAAAAAAAAGATAGCTTAGAATTCACAGATATATTCAGAATCTATGCTCTACTGATAGCGATTCAGGCAATGCTACACCTAATGCCTCTGCACTCGACTAAGCGTCCAATGTAAGCTCAGATTGCAAGATCATTAACATTGAAGCAAAAGGCTGTGAACTAACAGCAGAGATTAAGTTCAAGTGACAAGTTAAAGACCTCACTCAAGCCTGGTGTGGTGGTGCATGCTTGTAATCTCTGTACTTGGGAGGCTGAGACAGAGGGTCGAAGGTTCGTGGCCAGCCTCAGCTACTTAGTGAGGCCCTCTGCAACTTATCGAGACCCTGTTACCAAATAAAGAATTAGAAATAGAAGCCTGGCGTGGTGGCGCACGCTTGTAATCCCAGCATTAGGGAGGCTGAAACCGGAGGATCCGGGTTCGCGGCCAGCCTCAGCTACCTAGTGAGGCACTCCGCAACTTAGTGAGACCCGGTTTCAAAATAAAGAATAAAAAATAGGGCTGGGGATGTAGCTCGGAGGTAGAATGCCCCTGAGTTCAATCCCCAGTACCGCAAAAAAAAAAAAAAAAAAAAAAAAGAATTAGAAATAGGGCTGGGAGTGTAGCTCAGAGGTAGAATGCCCCTGGGTTCCATCCCTAGTACTGAAAAAAAAAAAAAAAAAAAAAGACCTCACTCACTCACAGCTTAGATGCTCTCACCAGTTAAGAGATGATCACCAATCACAGTAATTTTGTTTCAATGCTATAATTTTGCATGAGCTGTATCTTTCCTATCTCTAGCCCCCACTGGCCCAGAGACTTGTATAAAGTAATCTTTCCAACAGCATTGCCCCCTGGAGAAATGAAATTGTTTAATAAATTTCTAGGTTGAAGACCAGTTCTACATGCTTAACTCTTCTACTAAATAAGGGAATAAAAAAGACCAGAGGTATGAAAGCTATTGGCAAAACCTAAGCACCAAAATACAATAAAAATGTGCTCATGAAGAATATAACCATTAAGCCTTTTATATTATTAAACAGATACATATATGCCAAAAGCCTTACTTGAAACATTTAGACTCTTCTCATTTCATGTGTTCTGAATGTTTTACTAAAGACTTTACTCATTTCCGGTGACTAAAGGGAAAAAAGTACTTCAACATGTTTTCAATAAAAGAAGATGGCTAT
Organism: Graphiurus murinus; assembly: GCA_004027655.1. Classification (NCBI taxonomy): domain Eukaryota; kingdom Metazoa; phylum Chordata; class Mammalia; order Rodentia; family Gliridae; genus Graphiurus; species Graphiurus murinus. The sequence continues at coordinate 101,922 of PVLC010002207.1, read as the reverse complement.
GAAAGCCAGGACAAGCCAAAGGTAAATTCCTTGCACTCTAGAGGTACTTAGACACTTCATCTTCACATGAATGCCTTTTTCATACTTTCAAAAATGTACAAATAAAAATGAATCAAGAGTCTCTGTAATTTTTTAAAATAGTCTAGGAAATGAACAGTTAAGAATTCCTGTGCTGGTATAGGAACACAGAGAGTGGTGTGTGGATTCCCTCATGTGGGATTTCAGAGGCTTCTAGTTAGCTCCAGGTACCACTCCCTATCAGGCAACAGTCTGCCCTACAGTGCACCTTCCCAATATCTAGGATTACACAGTCACCTGATGACTGTCTCTCTACCATTCAATGCTGAGAAATCCTGTTCATACATCAGACTCAACATGTTTAAGTCTGAAGTCATCCTTACTCCTTCCTGATGCCTCTCCACCCTATCCTTTTTGTTTCTCAATCTGTTTTCTTCAGTATTGTCCCTGGTGAATACAATTACCATTCCAGCCAGCTGTCAATGCCTAAACGCTAGGTCTTCATATATATATATATATCCCTATCTCCTATTTATTACATCTAAACCAATCACAACAAAATCATTTATTTTAATCTTCTATATCTCCCTGTAATCTACCATCTCTCCGCTGATTCTATTAAAAATACTAAACGGGGCCCTCATCATTTCTTACCTAATTGGCAGCCTTTCAATCTTTGTTCTTTAGTACTACTTTCCTTTAACCATTTCTGCACCCCAGGAAGAATTACATTTCCTAAAATATGCCTTCATTTATTTTCTTAAGACATAATGATTGGTCACCTCTCAGGTGCCAGGCTCTGTTCTAAGCCCAAGGACATAGCAGTGGAAAGAAACCAACATAATTCTATTCCCTCACAGAATTTACAGTCACTAGAAAAAAAGAGACCATGAATAAAATAACATGAGATCTATAAATTATGCTAAGAGCTATGGAAATAAATACAATAAAGAGAGAGAACAGAACTTGCTGGGAGTGGTTGTGATTTGGAAGAGGATGGCTAGAATTTTCTTACTATAAGAGTCATCTAAGAGAGCAGAGAGATGCAGAAGAGAGTGAAGAAGCAAGGTGGAGAGTGCTCCCGAGTGAAGGCATGCCAAGCAAGTGCATCGAGGTGGAGACCCACCAGTGCTCTCAAGGAGCAGCAGACCCAGTGTGTTTAACAAGAGGAACTGCAGGAGGGAGTGACATCAAAGAAGAAATAGGAAACATCCTAGAGGGCCTTGTTTGAAACTTTTAGTCTGGTAGTTGTGCAAAGAATAGACTACAGAGAGCAAAAATGAAAGCGAGGACCCAGATAGAAGATGACTGCCACAACTGTGGCAAGCAGGGAGTGTGGAGTGGTCAGGCTTAGGAGTGGTGTTGGGGATGAGAAGTGGTCAGACTTGAGATCTATTTTGAAGTTACTGTCATAATCTGTGCTCCCTAGGAAACTAGGGCCAAAGAACGCTGCTTGCATAGGTAGTTTATTTGGGAATGTCACCCCAGGATCCTGAGCACATGATTGGAGGTGTGAAATAGAGAAGAAAAAATTAGTAATTGAAGAATGTTATCTAGATCTTCCTTACTAGAAGTATTATGAAGCAAGTTTCAGTACATGGATTCTTTAGAGAAGAGATTATAATGGAGGAACTCCAAAGTCACATAAGCATTTAGTAACAGGGAAAATTTTAAAAATCAAGTTTTCTAATTTCCATCTGAAAGGCTACTACCTTTTCCCAGTTAGTTAACTCTTGGATAAGATCTAAGTGTAATATGCTCTAGGATGTTTTATATAATTAGGTAGATGAAGATTAAAAATGCCTATTGCATTTTAATACTCACTTTCCATAAAAATAAGACCATTTGGAAATACAATAAAATTATTCCAACTATGACCAAAATGACTCTTGAGGAGTGGTTAATATAATCAGATTGTGTGCAATCATCCCCATGTCAGATTTACAGTTAAAAGATCTTTTTCAGTAGGGTTTGGTGGCACACACCTATAGTCCCAGCCCCACAGGGAGCTCAGGTGGAAGGATCACTTGAGCCAGGAGTTAGAGACCAGCCTCAGCAACACAGCTAAACATCATCTTGGAAGAGAGTGGCGAAGACATTTTTCAACATGTTTTCTATCTATTTTACACTTAAGTCTTGTCCAAGAGTTAACTAACTGGGAAAAGGCAGCAGCCTTTCCGATGGAAATGAGCAGACTTGAATTTTAATTCTTTTCCCTGCTACTAAACGCTTATGTGATTTGGACACCATTAAAATCTCTTTTTTGCAGGTCTGATGTACTGAGGCTTGTTTCATAATAACTCTAGTAAGATTAAGTGACAGATTTTCTTCATGCTGTTCATTTAGGGCAGAGACCCACAAATTTCTCAGTGTGTTCTTGGTTTTATTTCATTTTTATTCTGATGGAAAATGTGAGCACATTCATTTTACACTCAATATAGGTTTCTTTTGGGTAAACTTCTTGGCTGACTAGGTTTTCTGAGCCCAGTCTTTTTCACTTGGAACAAATGTGTTATTCCAAAAGATGCCAACACATCATGTATTACTGATACATAATGAGATTACAGGAAAAATGAAAACATTTAAAATATAAAACATATTTGGGAAAAATTACGCAGTAAAATGACCTGAGGAATGCCCTTAGATATTTTCTAAAGTTTTTGGATAATATCTTCAGGATTTAAAAGTATATTTAGGTCCTATTCAAGGAATAAAGTTGCATACAAAGGAAAGTATCTATACAGCAAATAAAAATCGCTTAAACATGAAACTTCCAAAGTTTTATTAAATCACTAAATAATTCTCACTTAACTTTAAAAAAAAAACCTGCAAGCCAATATGCCTTTCAGAAACATATGGATTAACTCAGATTGTTAGATATTATGGCATTTTCACAGTAAGTTACACTAAAAATCCTTTATCATAAAAATAAAGCAGAGTCAGGCATGATGGTATACACCTATAATCCCAGTACCTGAAAGGTTGAGAAAGAGGATCTCAGGTTAGAGGACAGCCTCAACAACTTAGTGAGACTTTCATCAAACTAGTGAGACCCTGTTTCAATCAAAAAAGGGGGGAGAGGATGGGGATGTAGCTCAGAGGTTGAACATCTCTGGGTTCAATCCCCAACACCACAAAAAATAAATAAATAAAAAGAAGACAAAAGACTACTATGTAGATTCCCAAAGTGTATGATATGGCCCCCTGAGGAGGTGCTAGAACAAAATATAGGTACATAAAAGAACACAAAAATTTGTCATCACATATTCCTGTATTTGCTTAAAGAAGGTATATTCCCAGGGGGATCTGAAATATATCATATATATATATATATGGAATTTTTTCTTTTTCTGAGAAGGAGGCAATAAGCCAAATAAATCTGGGAAGCTATGATCTACTACCTAAAACACTAGTTTTAGTCATTCTGGTGATGATTCTGTAACTCTGTTCCCTGAATTTTCAGCACCTGTGAGATAAAGTTCAAACTGATTCACCTGGCACTAGAAACCAACATAACTTAGTTCAGTGCTTCTCAAACCTTAGTGCCCATCAGAATCCCCTGAAGGGCTTGTAAACACTAAATACGGACACCTGGGATCATCCCTGGAGGTTTTTGATTCAGTAGATCTGGGCTGAGACCCAAGAATCTGTTTTTCCAACAGGTTCCCATCTAATGCTGATGCGGGGACCACCATGTGGCAGGCAGAGTCTGGTCACAATCTAGCCCTTGTGTACCTATTTCCACACTCCCACAGGAACCTCTGGCTCCACACCATCCTCACTTCGTTGATTTTGCTTGAACTATTTCAGTCACTCTTGTGTTTACAGGATCTAGATTCAGAAGAAAGAAATGTTACTTAACCTTTATTTTTCAGGATATCCGTATCTGAAGGCTGCCATGACTACTAGTGCCCACTCTGCATGGGCTTTGATGTCCAGTGGTAATCACCGATGTACATATCTCAAGGCCCCAAGGTCAATTTCCCTCCCCGCTGATGGCCATGGCCCTGAGTGGGAAAAGTATGAAACAACATTCTAGGAAAATATGTTCTTGTTATGACTATGAGCTCCACCTAGCAGAGACAGGCTTGTCCGGGTGGACAAGCCACGGAGCCCAAGCGCTCCCTCCCCCCCATGACGGGAAAGGCATTTCTGCTATGAGCACCTCTGATTCAGCATGACTCTTCCTGGCCTCTGTTCCCAAGAGAATCTTTTAATCTATGTGGAGAGAGTCTATGAGAATGGTTCATAGGCAAATCAACAGCTTCTTCCTATGAGGCCAGACTCAGAATTATGAATAGCAGCTGTCCCAACAAGATATCATTTCCCAGCCGGGCATGGTGGTGCATGCTTGTAATCTCAGAATTTGGGAGTCTGAGACCAGAGGATCTGGGTTTGAGGCCAGCCTCAGCTACCTAGTGAGGCACTCCGCAACTTAGTGAGACCCTGTTTCAAAATAAAGAATAAAAAATAGGGCTGGAGGTATAGCTCAGAGGTAGAATGCCCCTGAGTTCAATCTCCAGTACCGCAAAAAAAAAAAAAAAAAAAAAAAAATTCATTTCCCTTTAATTGAGCAAGCAGGATTGCAGGTGCCCTACTCCCCTAGATTTTTTGCAAAGAAAAAATGATCATGTTTGAACCAGGACTAATGGTTACTCTTAATCACAAATAATTTTTCATATAAACCAGATAATAAAATGACAAAACTGCCTTATTAAAATTTTAACTTTAGAGATAAAATATAAATGATATAATAATTTTCAATATGATAATTTTTATGACAATTGATATCATGAAAAGCAAACAACAGCCAGGCTTGATGGCACATGCCTGTATGTTATGACTATGAGCTTGGGAGGCTGCTCATAGTTCCACAATTTGGGAGGCTGAAACAGAAGTATCAGAGGTTTGTGGTCAATCTCAGCAATTTAGCCAGGCTCTCAACAACTTGCAAGACCCTGTATCCAAATAAAAAATTAAATCAGTCTGGAGGTGTAGCTCGGAATGCCTCTGGGTTCAATCCCCAGCACACACAGAAAACAATAATATAGAATCCCTAATTCAGCATTTTATTTGTAGAGAATTTTTCTAGAACGAAGTCTTCAATTATCAAGGAAAAAGGAATATGTTTTTTAGTTGAAAGGGATGGGGTATGTATGTAACTTTATTTCATTTCTGATTATCTCTTATATTACACATAATTCTACAAATAAAAAAGGATTCTCATAATTCATTTTTATAAAATCTCAGATTTTATAAAACCTGAAGGATAAAATATTATAGAATGAAACCAAATAAATTCCTTCTCCTTCCGTATTTCTTACTGTCCTAAATTTACTATTTATCACTCACATGAATATTTTAAGATCTTTATTGTATATAAATCACATACTATAGAATTCACCCATTTAACATGTACCATTCAATCCTTTCTCTTGTTGTTTGTTGTTTGTGGTATTGAGACTGAATCCAGATGCCCTCTACCACAGAACTACACCCTCTGCCTTTTTATTTTTTATTTTTTGAGTTTTGAGTCACTACGTTACTGCACACTGGCCACAAAGTTACAATCTTCCTATCTCAAACTCCCAAGTATCGGGATTATAGAAATGCTGCTACTATGCTCCACTCAATTCAATCCTTTTTAACATAGGCATCACAAATCTAAATTTGGAACATTTTCAACATCCCCAACCAAACACTGTACTCATTAGTAATCATTCCCTATATAACCAGTCCTCAGCTCAGACAACCCTGGATTACAAATCTACTTCCTGTCGGTATTGACTTACCTATTCTGGAATTTCCATATAAAAGGAATACATGAGTATTTGCATCTTGCTTCTTTCACTTAACATGTTTTCAAGTTTCACCATGTTGTAGCAAAAATCAGTACTTCATTCCTCTTTATTGTCAAATAACATTCTATCACACAGCAATGTTTTGTTTATCCATTCATCAGTTGATGGGTATTTGGGTTTTCACTTTTTGGCTATTGTGGATAAGGTTGCTATAAGCATTTGTATGCAAGTTTTGTGTGGACATATGTTCTCATTTATTTTGAGTATATGCACAGGAATCTAACTGCTGGGTCCTATGACAACTGTATATATATATATATATATATTTTTTTTTTTCTTTTCTTTTTTTTGAGGAAGGGCCAGAATCTTTACCAAAGTGGTTTACATTCCCAGAAGCAATGTATATGAGTTTCAATTCTTCCATATCCACATCAGCACTTATCTGTCTTGTTGATTATCACCATCCTAATGGATGTAAAGTGGCATCTCACTGTGATTTTAATTTGAATGTCTCTGATAAATAACAATGTTAAGCATCATTTCATTTACTGGTCATTTGTATATATTCTTTGGAGAAATGTCTGTGTAGATTCTTGTGTATCTTTTAGTTGGGTTATTTTTTCATTGTTGATTTGTAGGAGTTTTCTTATATACTGTGACTTAAAGTCTATTATCATATATTATCATATATATAACTTGCAAATATATTCTCTGATTTTGTGGGCTATCTTTTCACTCTCTTAGTTAGTGAGGTACTCTGCTCCACAGAGCTTTTTTTTTTTTCCTGTACTGGGGATTGAACTCAGGGGCATTCTACCTCCAAGCTACACCCCCAACCCTATTTTTTATTCTTTATTTTGAAACCGGGTCTCACTAAGTTGCAGAGTGCCTCACTAGGTAGCTGAGGCTGGCTGCGAACCCGGATCCTCTGGTCTCAGCCTCCCAAATGCTGGGATTCTAAGCGTGCGCCACCATGTCGGCTCTTGTTTTTTTAATTAATGAGTTCCATTTCATTAGTTTTACTATTATTGCTTGTGCATTTTGTGTAATACCTAAGAAACCATTGCTCAGCCTCTGAACATTTCTATACAAGTCTTATCTATACCTATCAGTGATTTCAAAATGGTTGAAATCATTTATATTCTAAGTAATAGTGGTTAAGGGTTCCCATTTTTCATCTCCTTACCAAACCTTGGTAATCTTGGACTGTTATTATTTTAACTTTAAAGGCTCTAACTTCTTTCTCCAGATCTGTATTTTCCTCCTCTGTGAATGGTCTATTACTGTCTCCTGCCTTTTTAAAAATGTATCATTTTAATACATTCTTTTTTTTTTTTTTTTTTTTTTGCGGTACTGGGGATTGAACTCAGGGGCATTCTACTTCCGAGCTACACTCCCAGCCCTATTTTTTTATTCTTTATTTTGAAACCAAGTCTCACTAAGTTGCGGAGTGCCTCACTAGGTAGCTGAGGCTGGCCGCGAACCCGGATCCTCCTGTCTCAGCCTCCCGAATGCTGGGATTACAAGCGTGCGCCACCACGCCCGGCTAATACATTCTTTTTTACAATTGATAATATTTCTCAGTTATACATCATATAGCATGCTTTCCAAATATGTGGCTTATCCTTTTTCTAGTTTGTAATTTGCTTTTTTGAATGATTAAATTTATTAATATCAAGTTTTAAAATGTTTTATGTTTTTCTGCATCCCTTTTGAATTTTCAGTCATATAAATATTGTCCTGTAAGAGATGTTGTATACTATAGGTAATAGAATGGACATAGCAACCAAGCTGTCTTAATTTTAATCTAGACACCACCCTGTATTAACTTTGTGACCTTATCCATGTTGTTTGACTTCTCTGAACCTGTTTTTCCTTTTATGCAAATAAAATATAATAAAGTACTTACACCATAGTCTACCCTAGACCATAATTATGTCATATGAATTAGTACAGCTATAAAACTACAAAACCATGTAAGTTATTAGAGCTGGAAGGGCAAATATCCTTACCTTAATCTGTATTTAACATCTATAAATGCCGGCATTCATATTAGAAAATAAAAAGAATGCTGACATTCTATTGAATTCGTATCCTTGAATTTATAAATTTTTAAAATCACAAATGAAATATCTCAGTTATTGTCCATTTGCTTATTAATATTTAATGCAGTCATAAAATGCTGCTTTCTTTTTCTATCACTAGACCCTTTTGATTACTTTGTAGATAATAAGGTAATGATTCACTAAAAGCAACAGGAATAATGAAACAATCTAAACTAAGAAATAAAACATTAAAATATTATAGAACTTCTGGGGAGTAATTTTGCCCAGATATCTTGTAAAATACAAATAATATGATATCCTCAGCAGGGCTTTAAAATCTCCTAAGTAGCAGGTTCAAGAATCGAAACAAAGCCACAGAAAAAAACAATCAAGCATTCTCGTTCAGTTTGCAAATCCAAAGTATGAATTCACAGTTACTGAAGAAATAACTTATGGAGAGTAGAAAAAATAGGGTAAATATTGCAGCAATTTTACCTACTAAAGACAGTTCACCAGTTATTTTAAAACATTCTACAGCAAATGGCCCAAAGACATAAAACCCAATGTGTAAATCTAGAGGATCCCAGTATAAGTGATATCCTACAATGGAAAGGAACAATAGCTGTGTAATTTTAGCATTAAGAAATAAATCTGTAGAGGTGTTAGCGCTCACTCTCAAGGTATAAAGCTGCAGATCACATTTCTTCTTTGTATGTCAGAGCTACTCAGGATACTTTGGAAGTAACCACTTCAGATATTTTAGGAAGAGGGTAAAGGAAAGAATGCTCCCATTCTTCAATGTAGGATGCAATTTTTCCCCAAGAACTCAAATATATTTCTCTACATTGTCTCTTTCTTATTTCAGATACTGAGGCATTTGGGCTCAAAACAAATTGTGTATAAATTGCATAATATGTCTCAAATAAAATGTATCTGTGACAAAGACCTTGTCTCAGCTTTCTGCACATTTAGTCTAAAGAGCGATCCAACAATCAAATAGTTCCTAAAGAACTAGAGCTAAAACTCTGAGATTCCAAATTCTGTTCTGCATTCATACTAACAGGGAGACTTCAGGCAAGCCCTCTCACAAGTTTTCACCTCATTCTCCTCACTTGCAAAAGTAAGAAGACAGAAGTAGATCCTGAAAATCAATTAAGTCTTTTTCAAATGTGAATGTAGGTGCCTTTCATATCTGTTTCTGCTGGGATTGTTTTAAATTGTGTAGATGGCTGTATACATAATGGCACTTTATTTTCTGTCAAAGGAAACCTTTAGCTCCATCATCCCACACACAAGCTACTTCCGTTCTTACTTGAAAGGAAATTCCTTTTCAAGGTTCACAGTACATTAGAGACAGCTGCATTGCTGAGCTTCCTCCAGAAATTTTAAAAAGCTACAGATGTAGCCCATGCATGACATGGATCATGGGATAAAACAATCCCAAGCACTTAGATAGCCCCTTCTCTTACCCGCCTTTAATTTTATATATCCTGGGGTAGTGTCTGTGCACATCAAATGGTGTGTTTGCATGACCGTGAGTGTGTATGTGTGTGTGTTTATTTTAAATCAAGTCACAGAAGGAACATAGAGGCTCTTGAAAATGACTATCTCGAGTGCTAATTTTCAAAGCGAGGTAAAGTTAATAAAAGCAAAAAGTACATTTCCAGTTAATGACATTTTACCAACAGATAGTCACTACCTATTAAGTTCCAAAGAGACAAACTTCCCATCAATACACAATCCTTGGGTATGTTTCCATATTGCCCTGGAACTCAAAAGTGTTTGTCTGGAAAACTGAATTCTGGATTCAGAATCAGCAAAACAATACTAAACTAAGGTAGTAAGAATTCTGGCATATAATGTTTCCAGTAGAAGCAGGAAAAGAGTTATGGCCTGGTTTCTTTCCAGAACAGTCCTCAAAACTGCTAGACAGCCATAGAGACATAAATTATTTTTGTTGAGAAAAACATGTTTAATATAACTGAAGCCGGGCACAGAGCTCAGGAACACCTATCCAACTTTACAGTGTTCTCAGAGCTAAATTCTGAAGGTAGTTCTAGAAGGTAACAGGTGTTTAATGGCTATTTGGAGACAGAAATTATATATACACACACATATATATGTATATATATATATATATATATATATATATATATATATATATATATGAGGAAGAGACAAGAAATTTGGGATTCCAATTTCATTTCACTCTCCCAGAAATCCTTAAGATCATACTTGGATTATTCCAAGTATTTAAGACGTATCCCTTCTTTGTCACTGGGGTCAATATTTTAATAGTGCTAGGATAATTGTAACAGGTCATGCTAATATAATATTTTATGAAAGCATGTCTATACTGAATGTGGGTAAATAATTTTTGAAACATTCTAACAATTTCTTTTAAATATATATTAATAAAAATACTTCCTTCTTTTGATTAGAAAGGTAAAAGAGGGGCTGTAGAGGCCCTGTCTATGGAAAGAATGAACTAGAATTTATTAACATGACACAGTGTGTAGGAAATCCCTTGAAATAGCTTATTGAATTTAAACTTTGGGGGCTCAGCTATCAAATATTTGGTTTAGTTGTTTAGGGATGAGGTCTGAGGACCTATATGTTTAAAAATGACTTGAAGTGATTCTAAGGTAGGCAATTCCCAGAACTGTGCTGAGAACTGTAGACTCTATTTTTCTCGAATTGATGAAGGTCAATTATAGTCCTCACTCATCAGCTGATCCCTACACAACAGCCACTCCAGCAAGCCCTGGGCCAATGCTCACAGAACATCTGATAAAACTCTCAGCTTCCACCAAGCAGGCCAGAAAGAGGCATAAAATCACCTGGTCTTGAACTCAGGGCTCTTCTGCCACACTGCACAAAGCTGCCACAAAGAAAACACACTGGCCAACTGCTGTATTATTGTTGGCAAGCACCAGAATTTGCTCAAAACCTTTACAAATGAAACCCAGCTGCTTAAGCCCAATACCAGATGTGTTCTACAATGTGTGGCTTTGATAGATTTAATTGAGCATAAGAAAGAGATGAAATATATGAAAATCTAATTTGCAAGATGTTTGTCATTAAGTCTATTTCTTTAAAAAAAAAAAGACAGAAAATCGTATTTTTCACTTTAAGAGGTTAATGGTATGACTTAGTAATATTCATAATAGCTACTAAAATGCCTGTGTTATAAATATACTGTTTGGTGTACATTCATAAAATCCAGGCCAAAAACAATCTCTAAAAATGTCTCATTGAAGGAATGTCATGTGTCTGTGAAATCACATGATTTAACATGAGGCTCCTTTTCCTTTATACCCATGCTACAATTTGAACATATTTTTCACTCGGGGCATAGGAAGTTAAGTAGGAAATACTTAGTGATATTATCTGATTTCAATAAACTGTAATAGTCCTATGAAATATATATATCTACACATATATGAAATATATATATATGAAACGTGTGGGGATATGTATAACAAAATGTATGAAGTTAAAAGGCAATCTGTTCAGCAACTTTGATTAAGTGGCATCTACCCTTCTTCTGTTACCATGTCATGATGGAACTCCTTTGTTGTTGTTATTGCTGTTGCTGCTGTTGTTGTTTTCCAGGTCACTGCACACTTCTCAATAGTCTCAGCTAATTTCAGAGGCTAAGTTAAATTCAGAGAGCTACTCAGATACTTCTCCAAAGAGCTGCTACACAGTCCTTCATTCAAATGAACTAATGTTTCATGGATAAATATAGCATATTACTCTTAAAACATGAATCTTTTTGTCCAAAATAGGAACATTAAAAGGCTGTTACTTTGCAATGGAATTTGAAAACAATACTTATTTGAGAATATTAACTCTAACCAGGACAAATGAGATTAGCCCCATAAACAAGTTCATAAGCATTAAACTTAAATGCAGCTATAACAAGCAAGTTCTACTTTTTTGGATTTGAAAAATTACTGATTTGAAATATTATTTGACTTTTTCAGATTTTATTTAAAAATCGTTTATTTTAGAGAGAAGCCAAAATAAAGGTAAACAGTAGCAAAGGCATGGTGTTATAATGAACATTTCTATAAGCATAATAATGGATAGATAATTTCATGGAGAGTGTGCAAAACAAACCTTGGTCTAGCTTGTATTTGAAAGTAAATCTAAATGGGTGTGGTGGTGCAAGTTTGTAATACTTGGGAGGATGAGATAGGTGGATTGCAGGTTCAAGGCCAACCTCAGCAACTTAGCAAGGCCCTCTGTGACCCAGAGGTATTCTGCCTCTGGGTTCAATCCCCAAAACCAAAATAAATAAATAAAAGTAAACTGAAATGGGCAGAAAAATTTAAGATGCTGTGTTATATTAGATTGCCTCACATTTGGTTGTTCTCTCTCATCAGTGTGGTTCCCAAATAACTGAAGTTTCACAATTGTTGAAAAAGAGGCGTGAGATGCTATTTCCATATGCATAAATTTCCCATGAAAATCATAAAGGTACTAAGGTGAATATGGAGACATTCTGTACCACAGGATATTATAGGGCAGGAGAAAACCAAGCACCAAAGTCATTTTTCAACATGTACTCATGGATTTTTTAAAAGGTGAATTAAAGCCAGGTGTGGTGGCACATGCTTGTACTCCCAGTACTTGGGAGGCTGAGACAGGAGGATCTCGCAGGTTTCCAGCCAGCCTCAGCTACTTAATGAGGCCATCTGCAATTTAGCAAGACCCTGTTTCAAAGTAAAGAATAAAAAAAAAAAAAAAACAGTGCTAGGGTTATAGCTCAGAGATAGAATGCCCCTGGGTTCAATCCCCAGTACTGCCAATAAATAAATAAATAAATAAATTAATTAATTAATTAATAGTTAGGATAGTAAAGGAGTTAACAAAAATTTGCCATTAAAAGAAAGATACAAAGCCAGGTGTGGTGGCACATACCTAGAATTCCAGTACCTGGGAGGCTGAGACAGGAGGACTGCAGGTTCGAGGCCATCCTCAGCTTCCTAGTGAGACCCTGTTTAAAAAAAAAGAGCTGGGGTTGTATTTCAAAGGCAGAATGTCCCAGCACCACACACACACACACACACACACACACACACACACACACACACAAAGCAGATGCTTGACATTTCTTCTTTTTGTCACCTACTTGGGGAGTAGGATGGATGAAGGATAACAAAGTGTCCCTGTAACTACATTGAAATGGGCAGGAGGTTTGCTTCAAAGATTACAGAAATTCATATGAGCCTTCCTTATTTTAACAGAACACAATGAAAAGGCTAGTCTAATAATAACAATCTAAAATGCACATTTTTATATCATCATTTATTTAGGTGTGTTTAACTTACCTACACATTATTAAAGAAAAAACAATGTAATTTAAAGGAGAAAATAAAGGAAAATAACTCATAATAAAATATTTAAATCTAAAAGTGCTTAAACATGGCTACGTAGGAAGATAATAAAAAAAAGCACACTGTTTATGTCCACATGTAGAAAAAAACGATTAATATAACAGCTACATATGTTGATAAAATTGTGCTGTAATGGTAATTCAAATATTGCAGGTAACACTGCTATTGATAATATTGTAATTTCCTGAAATTTCTTGTTAAAGTTCCAAATGTAATAAAGAACAATCAATCCTCACTTTAGAAAAAATAAATAAATAAAAGGTGAATTAGAAGTAACATTAATTTCCCTACAGCCTTCAGATCAGAAGCATAGTTTCAGACACAAAGTTTCCAGAATGTGATCAAATTAGTGATGAATAGTGCTGGCCTAAAACTCGTGGCCTATTCAGGGATGAATGTCAAATGCATGATGTTCTCTATTTGCAACTGTTTTAATAAAGAAGTGAAAGTTACATTTAACAATCTGACTGTAATAAAGTCTACCAGGTCACTACACTACTTGTTCATATATTATTTCTGTCACATCTTAATGCATTGAATCTCATCTTTTTTAGTTTTTCTGGTACTAGGAAATAAACCCAGGGATGCTCAACTACTGAGCTACATCCTTACCCATTTTTATTGTTTTGAGACAAAGTCTTGCTATGATGCTCAGGCTGGCCTTAAATCTGAGATCCTACTACCTCAGCCTCCTGAGTAGTTGGGATTATAGGTATGCACCACCAACCAAGGTTTGAATTTCATCTTTTTTTAAGAGTAAAGAAATAAAAACAGAGCCCTTCATTTACTGATAAAATGATTCCTTAGAAGCTATAGATGTATTACTATTATTTTTGGTAGCAACATTTCCTGGATACTAAAGTTCAAGTGAAAAATATAAATTTTTAAAATAATTTTAAACATACAGCTAATAAATAAATTACTTAGTAGCCAATAGCAATTCATCATAAACAAGGGATGCTGGAAGTAATTGGTAGTGTTCTAAGTGACAATTGTAGCTATCCTAAATGCTTTTGATTACCAACCTAATTCAAAACTTCCTTCAGAAAAACTGCACCAGCCAACAGTGTCTATCATTGTCTAGTGAGTATTTGGGTACTGGGTGACTACATATTCCATCTGGGTTACATTTGATAATTCTAGAGATCAGCAGCCAATCAAATTCTTTCTCTAAATCTTGGAAATAAAAGACAGAATCAGCCAGGTAGGGTGGGCTATGACATCCCAGCTACTCAGCTACTCAGAAGGCTATGGTAGGAAGACTGCAAGTTCAAGGCCATTCTGGGCCACTTAGAGAGACCCTACTTCAAAATGAATAAATAAATAAGATTGGGGATCCAGTGCTTGATTGCCCCTGGATTTATTCTGCAACTCTGGGGGTGGGGGTTGTAGAAAACTATGAAACCCTGAGCACTTAACTCTGGAAAGTTCTTGATACACCTGGACTTTACTATTTGAGATCATGTAAGTAGTAATAAGGATGTACAGGTAGGTAGACTCCTCCATACACCAAGCCTGTGCTATACACTCAGGAGATAGCTGTAAATAAAAGGGACACAGCTTTTCCCTCTGAGAAGTAAGCTTCCTGGGGAGAATGACCTATAAAACAAATCATGATGTGTACTCTAAAATAAAAATTCACAGTGCGGGATTATATCAAGTATGTAACATACGTGATAAAAATTTTTGAATTTTTTTTTGGGGGGAGGGAGACAATAGAAGGCATATATGATTGATGCTCACTAAGAAGTGAGATGCACTGCAAAGCAAGTCAGGGCCGGCTGATGCCCACCTCACGGGACATGCAAAGATCTGGATTTGATTCTGAATGCAAGGAGTATCCACTAAAGAATTCCAGATGGAAAGAAAAGAAGCAGATCCACCAGCAAGAAGAGGGGACTGTCCAGGCTATCCCTCCAAGAGGCACCCATGAATAGAAGCTCAGGTCCTCTGGGCCTTCCCTGGAGGCCCAAGTTTCCTTGAGTTTTTCTTTGTGTCTACATTCAACCTTTTTTCCTCTACTAGAATTTCTGTTCTTTATAACAAAAAAAATCCTAATAATTTGATCTTATATAGATATTTAATAATCAAAGGAATGTGACAGAGACAATATCAAGTTAAAGAAAAGTCACAGCTTCTTCAGAGTTAGGAGTGGAAGGGCCATGAAAAAGAATAGTTATTCTGACTGTAGACGCACAAAATCACCTCAAGTATTTTGTTGTTGTTGTTTGTGGTACTGGGGATTGAACCTAAGGATGTTCTACCTTAGAGCTACACACCCAGCCCTATTTTATTTTGAAACAGAGTCTCGTTAAGTTCATGAGAACCTTGCTAAGTTGCTGAGGCTGACCTCGAACCTGCAATCCTCAAGTCCTAGCTTCCAAAGTACTAGAATTACAGGTGTGCACCACTATGTCCAAGTCACCCCATATATTTTAATATTAACATTTCCAAACTAACAAATACCTGTTAAGGTAGGCAAAGTAACTATTTTATAGATGGAAAAAGTATAATAAGACCAAAAGAGCCCATCTAGACCTAAAATGAAGCATAAGAAAGACTGTCCAGAAATTTAGCTGATTAAGCTTACTCTCCTGTATTTAGTTATTGTTAGTCTCTATTATTTGAGGATTTGCTCAATTTCTTGTATAAATTCTAAAAATAGATAAGTACCTGAAAAGTTAGAAAAAAAGTTACATATTTTTTCTAATCAGTTCTATACAAATAGAACACTTATAAAATATCATTTAAAATTCAATTGGCTTACAGAATAAAAAAGTAATTTGATGCTACTGTTTTATTTCTAATACAATAATTCTTCAAAAAGCCCTCAGGTATTTGTAATTTAAAGATTAAAATAACATATGCACAGATACCTCTACATATAGAAGATTTGCTTATATGGTTGCCACCAGTTCTTGAAGAACATAATTTCACATAAAAAGGTGGAAATTAAATAATTTGAGTCTATATTTAATAGTTATATGAGTTCTATTACCCAGGTTACCCTATAGGACTTAAGAAGTACAGTGTGGTCATTTTCCTCTTAGGTAAGTTACCACAGAGATCAAGTTTCTTACATCTGTGATGCTCGCTACAGCTTACAGTTACTGCCCATTAATAGCTTGAGATTAATTGTTGGAAATGCCGCATAATAGCTGTAGTAGAAAACATTTTAAACACAGAACCACATTTATGCATTTAACAGCTGTGTCGGTCTAACAGTTCAGATTTTCACTATATTTTGCCATATGGTAACAAGGATCAGTTTTCACTTAAGAATATTACCCAAAATTGATGCCCTATAGTAATATTACCAGTCTCATTTTGAAACTACACATTCACAGCCATGTTTGTCGTCCTCCTTTATTAGATTCCCTATTTGCCCTAATTTTGCTTAGAATATTTTATAACAGAATTTTTAAATTTTAAATTAGTGTCAACCAGTTCAGACATAAATATTACAAGGAAAACTGTGGAATATGACCTGGCAATGAAGAACTAGGATGTAAAATCTGAGTTATATAAAACTAGAGAGCCCACAAAGACTGGGGTCTATTCTTGCTCATGGAGTTTGGGAATATTTTTTATTAAAAAAGAGCTGATTCCTATTTCTTACCCTACATCGTTTTCCTGTAACTGTCTTCACTGAAAGACTCACTTTTAAACTAAAGATAAAAATATGGCTGCCAACTTGTATTTTAATCTTATTGCTATAATAAGATATTACTATGGTTTTTAGGGGGAGGGGACTATAAAAAATTCACATGTACATTTAACAAAACACTAAATAAAAATTTCATCTTTCTAAATGCCAAAACAGGAGGCCCATCCTTATCAGGTAGGACACACCAATGTGTTAGAACAACACAATCTATTTGTTTTAGGATTGTCAGGCTAGCAATTTTCTAACATCAGTAAAATTCCTTTAGCAGAACTTAAGAAGAATGGTAGTGATCAAAATAATATTTTATTACTGTGTACACATTGCACCATGATTCATTATGATTCCCTGTGATTCTCTACTATGTTTTGAAAAGAAAGGGGCACGGTAGTATAAGAAGCTCAATTTTTATTTTTAAATACATTGAACCCAGGGGCACTCTACCTGTGAGCTACACCTTCAGCCCTATTTTATATTTTTATTTGGAAACAGCTTCTGGCTAAGTTGTTGAGGGGAGCTTTGAATCTGAGATCCTCCTGTTTCAGCCTCCCAAAATACTGAGATTAGAGGCATATGCCACCATGCCTGGCTCAATTTCTAAAATAATTTATTTCAAGTAGAAATGAGCACTACAAATTTTCAACATTGCAAGCCATATTTTCACTTTTCAGGAAGGTAATTTCACACTAAAGGATCCCTAGCTTAAAAAAGAAAAAATGCATTTCCAAAGCAACCATGATATGCCATATCAAAGACTAGAAGTTTAAAAACTTCTACCAAGATATACTCTTGCCCGGATCGCCTCAAATAAAACATTCAAGATAACATTTAGGTAATGATAAGATGTGGGCTGATCAGTTACTCCATACACAGGCCACCCTTGCGCTATCCCAAGTATGAAGTACTCTCCTTCCCACTAATAGACTGTGCACAGCCTCTGTACCATCATTGGGAGTAGAACTGTAGTACTGCACATATTTCTTCTATAGAAAACTTTTAGGTTCCCATGTATGTGAATAGTAAAATATTTTTTTATCATCCCAAAGCTCACACTCTCCAAATATCTCTTTCATTCTGAAGCACATTTACTTTAAATAAGAATTTAAGGTCTGAGAATATTAATCTTGACTTTGTCATGCACTTAAGAGTCATGGTCACTTTATCTTTGCTTCCTATTTACCTTTTTTGATTTGTTTTATCTTTGTGATCAGCGTTCTCCTGAAGTATCTGCAGAATTAATGACTATAAAGCATGTTACAAGTTGTCTGTGATAGTGAATTTTAGTGGTCAAAGTTGCTTAACTGGTTAAATTCATAGTCTCTCTCTATAACACATTTTGCAGTCAGCAGGGAAAAATCATAAGTAACAAAGTTTGTTTATAAAAAGTTACAGATAGGGAAATTCCTCCAAAACCAGTTACATGTAATTGGTGACAGAGCTTGCAGTATCTTTTGAGATCTAGCATGTTAATCACACTAATATGGGCTTTCAGATTGCTCACAATCATGTTTAATCTACATTTTCAACTTAGTTGCCTCCTATTTCTCCTATAAATTAATTATTAGTAGTAATATATTAATAATTACAAACTCTCAAGTAATATTAAATAGCACATACTATTCTAAACACTTATGTATATCTATTCATATAGTAATCAGACCAATCCTATGGTAAATATAACTATTATCCTTATTTTGAAGTGGAGAAAAGTGAGACATCAATAAGATAACATATTTGAGTTCTTACACCTAGTAAGCAACATAAGCAACAGAGCTAAGCTTTAAATCTGGGCATTCTAGGCCCATGATTCATATTGTTAACCATTATGTTATAAGTAAGTGGAAGTTTGCACATGTGTGTGCACACACACAGTAGTGAAAGAGTCCTGGACGGCAAATTTCATAAAAAGGCTACATGACTTAGAAGAAGGCAAGGAGTGTCTCTGGACTTCAACTTCCTTACAGAAAAAAAATAAGATACTTTATAGAATATTACTTCAGGATATATTCTAAGACTAGCAACTTATGATTCATAGATTCTTTATGTAGCATATGGCCTCTTTGCTTTTAATAGCATAATTCAGTATTAACTTTAGGTATTCATTTGTGTCAAGGAAAATAATACAAGAAAATTAAAAAATACCTTTGGACAACAAAAATGCAGTAGTAGTTAGAATAGTGGAATAAAAATTTTTACCTCAAATGGATCATGCTTTGAGCTTCCTGGAACTTTCTTAGAAGCAACTTCCCTGAGATTTCTATTCTGTTCTAGGAGGTAGCAGATGATAAGAATTTTTGGAGAATAAATTAGCAAACTAGGTAGATGATCTACCTATCATTATCCCTTCATATTAATACACAAACTCCTTTAAGTTACAATTATCTATACCAGAAATCAACAGCGTATTTCCCTAAGCCACACCATAAAATATATTTAATAGTGTCATGGAATACTGATAGATTATGAAAACATTAATTTTATAAGTGCCAATTAAAAGTCCATGCCAACTGATCATACTTTCTCATAAATTGTATACCCAAATTAGTGCTATAAAACACATTCACAAGTACATAAAATTGACTATAAATACATTTTACTCTCATACATATTCCTTTCATCATCTGACTTAATTTTATAAAGCTATTATTTCCTTATTCTCAACTTCATAACTCCTCATAGCAGTCACTTCCACAGCTAACAATTTCATATTCATTAAGCTACCTTCTTTCTTATTTGCAAATAGCTCAACTACTCGTAAAATCATTTCCCTATTCAAAAATGTAAAATAATTTTTAAAAACTGCTTTTAGCCAACTTGATATAAGAAATCATTCTTCTGGACAAAATTATCACAAATCAAGTCCCTGTTCTTAAATGTTAATAAACATTTCACATATCCACATAATATTATCATTGCATTATAAAATTACAGATTGATTCAATGCACCCATATAAAATGTAATGAACTTCCAAATTAATTAGTTCATCTATAAATATCTAACAGTATTCAAATTACAAGAATCCAAACAAAGTTTGTTAGAATTGTTATTGTCTTAAGTTCTTATATAAACTGTCACACTTCATTAAGAATTTCTTCATATTCAAAGTTCCAAACTCAATCATATTTACTTCTTTTTAGAGAAAACAAAAACTTTAAATCCCTTTACAATTATTCTTCTAGATTGCCTAGAAAGCTTTGCCCCTATAGAGAAAGCAGTAATGTCACAGAGCAGTTGGAGGATGGGATGCAAATCTTTAGCCATTGAACCTCTGCCCTGAACTTTCCCTTCTATGATAAAAGCCACCATAAGCAGACATTAACTCAACTCCCTGTCAGCACTGTCATGTGGGGCACTGATCTTCTTACCCCTCGCCTGCATAGACAGAAGAATGAGCAAGGAAATGGGAAGCTGCCGGTTTGGTTCTTCCAGCCAACCCACTGCAGCAGGAGAGCGCCACAGTGACCTGCCTGTGTAAGCCTCCTGTCCTTGCCTTCTCTTGCTGAGCCTGCTTGGCTGCCACTCTTGTCAGATCTTCAGGAGCCTGCCAGCAAGCCCGAGACAGGACCGTGAAAGACAAGCCTGTTACAAACTGCTTCTGTCACCACTGAGACTTCAACTGATCACCTCGTGGGGAGGACAACAAAGGGCGGCGAGGACCCCGAGCTAGATTGTTTTCTTAAGAAAGGAGCCTGACCCAGCTGCCCACGCGGGCCAGCACAGGGGGGCTGCACCCTGCATGGGCAACACCCCAGCCTCCCAGATCACTTGGGCTCCTGTGAGGGAATCCCAAGCATACACATTTACACTTTTCTGTCAGAAAAGAGCTTTTTTCTTTTGTCAGGATGTTTTCTCTGCTGAGAATTTTAACTGAGAAATGCAGAAAGACAAGGAGAAATACATGTTTTCCTTGATGGAATGACAGAAATAGTGCAACACGTTTCTCCAGCTTTCTTACACTCTGCATCAACATTTAAATGAAGCAAATACCTTGAATCAAGTATGCATGGGAAAAAGGGTCAGATGTGAGACCTGTCTAATGAATCCTGCAAGTTACAACATTTCAGTTAAGCTACTCGCTTATCCATTATTTCTAAATGACTATAGTTTTGAGATAGAAAAAAGTGTTGCAAACCTAATCAACATTTTAGATTTTTAATTGCAATTATGTCTCAACAGAAACTGAACATTTTTGGAAAGTTTTCATAATATTAAATAATTTTTCAACATTAGGGCCTTTTTTAAAAATCAGTCTTGTTTTACTCTGAGAACTGTCAATAATAAAAGAATAGCAAAAAATACAATTGAATTATCCTTATGTGTGGAAACTAAAATTCTATTATAGATACAAAAGTAATAATTACATCTCATTGGCTTGGCTAGAAAATGATTTAAGAGCATGGGAGCAGATACATTTCAATATTTATATATAAGATATAATAATGGCATGCCTATTTAATATTTTAAGAATTATCTTCTCAGGAACAAAATATCTGAGTTATTTTCTTGGGAACAAATTCTCTTCTCACATCTGAAAGCCCTCCCCCTACCCTCCCCATCCCATCTTATGCCTCTCAGCACTACTCCACTAAGTGCCATCCAAACTCCTTCCAACTTAGGGGAACCCAACAATTATTATTTGTTATGATTTTATAAGTCTTATGACCAATACAGCACTCAAGTCACACTTCCATGAGGTGAAATTTAACAGAAATACCATATTTTTAGCTATTTAGGAAATCTTAAAATATTCTGAAATTAATAAGGCACTTCACAGAAGTCTCATTTCACCAAAGCTGTGTAATTATTTGTTGAGAAAATGGAAGCTGGGGTGGAGAGAAGGGTTTGTCTTTTATTATCATTTGTGAATACCTTTTAGGTAGGGAGATAATGGAATAGTAAAATGAATAGGAGTGATCAGGAGAGAGGGTCAATAGGTGGGAAAAGCAGACACAAATCAAGTGATTGGATTTGTTCAAATCTTCTCTGCTTGGCTCAGAGCCACATTGAGAACGTGGCTCCATGCCAGTTTGGAAGAGAGCCTTGAGCTTTGGTGCAAGGAGCAAGTGGCTGAAATGTGGGACAGCTCCCACTGCTCACATCTCCCCAGCAGGGCATCCAGAGATGACACAAAGCATAGACAGAGAACCTTGTCTCTCTCAGAGAATCCCAATTCAGTTCAGACCAACTTTTATCAGCTACTTGTTGAAACAGATGCACTCAAGGATCATACGATACCACAGGGGAAATCCCAAGATAGGCAATAAAAACTTAAGAACAGAGCTACACATTTTAAGATGAAGTGCTCCCAAAAGGAATACTCATGGAAATTTAGAGTAGAGGATGGATTAGACTGGGTCAGAGACTGAATGGCAAGCTGGATGGTGAATGATGAGCCTAATACAGTGGTAGAGGATTTGGAGCGGGAGAAATTGAACAAGCAAGGCCTAGGAGTAAGATGAAATATTTCACTTGTGCAATAGAATGAGAAGAAAAGCCTTCCTGGAATAGACAGCTCCTATTTGTAAGTGGCTAGAGAGAAAGCTAGACAGAGTGGAACCAGATTGTGCAGGACACTGAATATAGGTTACAGAGTTGAGACTATAATACACAAATAACTGGAGGCCTTTAAGCAATTGACTGGCTAAATTAGTAATAACAACAACAACAAAGACTCAGAACTCCTGTATGTAGAATGAATCTCTGACCCCTAATTTCCAATGATGTGTGCAGAAATGAAGATCAGATTAAAATTGATGAAAGGTATCCACTTAATCACATTTTTTGCTAGTGTATGTATATTTCTTTATTTGATTTAATAATATTAAGAAATTAAAGATATACCACTATTGGTTTCCTCCTTTATTGCTTAACATATGCTGGGTACCAATGATGAAGTAGATGTTCTTTAAAATGTATGTTTGGGTTGGAAAAAAAAAAGCAAATGAAATTCTTCCATTGATCATATATCTGACCAAGCAAAGCAACCCAGATTGCATATGATTTGACCCACTCACCTTAATATACATAATTTTATCAACATATTAATATACTTCTTGATTTCTAAAATTAATCTAATTAGCCATCTATGTATAATAGATCAATAATTGGTTTCATCATAGTGAAATCTCTACCATATTTTTCTAACTATGGAGCTGACTGACGGAATCAGTGCTGCTGAGTGGTCTGTGTCAGGCAGAAGAGGCTATATCACAGCACTCCCTGAACTGCTCCAGTAGACTCTATTCTAATTTAATTACAAATTTACCTACATGAAGAAATAACCAAAAGGAAAACAACCATGGTTTATGTCTGAGGTTTCTTTAACTTTTCCTGAGCATAGCCAATTTCATTTTGCAAGTCAATTTATATACCTAATGGGGCTTCAATAAAAGTTGTGCGAGAAGATTAAAAAGGTCTTAATCTGAAAATGTACCCCTAAGAGAAGGTAAAGAAGGTAAAGGTAAAGAAGCAGCAGGAACAATAGTACCAACATGAGTAGGATATGTCATTGAAATTTTCATTTGCACAATTCATACACAGACATGCACATTCTGGGTTTCCAGTGTCTTGATTGGATAGTGGGGAAAGCCTATTTGTTCCATTGATATAGAGGAAATTATTTAAACAACCAGTATTATATAGTTTGTTCATTACTTCTTAAGATTGTTATTGTATGGATTAAGCAAGTCAATTAACATAAACTATTGAAAGATCTTGCCCAGAAGATAAGAAGACAACTGAAAATGGCAGTAATTTCCTTCTGACACTCACTAATCCCTTCCCTTGATATGAAAACCTTTGTTAACAATAATGGTCTTTACTATAACAGCCTACAATGCAGCATTGGCCAAATTGTTCCTGTAACAACTAATGTGGTCATTAAAATAAGGATACAAAATAAAATATCTCTTATTTTAAGAAACTCAAATTATACCTGCAAAAGTCCCTCTCTTCCTCCCTCTGGTACGGGGGATTGAACCCAGGGGACTTCTTCCTCCAATTTATACCCCCAGCCCTATTTTATTTTTTATTTTGAAACAGGACCCTGCTAAGTTGCTGAGGGTCTAGCTATATTGCTGAAGCTGGCCTCAACCCTGCAATCCTCCTGTCTCAGCCTCTTAAGTACTGGGATCACAGGCATATGTCACCATGCCCGGCTCAAAAGTATTTCTTTTAGTGAATTTATTTTACTTAATTTATTAAACATTCATGTATTTGAAGAAGTATACTGAGTGGTATAAAATTGAGACATTCTTGTTACCAATTTCAATCTGTGACTTACTTTCCCATAGAAATCCCCCACACCTCCTGATTTTCTGTAGATTCAGTTTTTATTCTCTCAAAAACATTCACATTTTGCTATATTGGGGGAATGTGCCTAGTGAATGGAATGTAATGTGAGGATATTAAAAAGAGATAGTACCTGCCTTTGAGAAAAAATTTACCCTCTAATTGGTAAAGACAAATATACAAATACTGACAACATAGCACACTAACTGCCCATGGTAAGAATGAACAGAAACAGTATAAGCAAGGTGTATTCTGCCTGGGAGTAGGGGCTGAACTTGCTGGGAGAGGCACCTAAGCCAGGTCTCCAAAGATAAGCATCATTCATCAGTGAAGAGAAGGCAAAGAAATTCTAAGCAGAGAGAAAAGACAGTGCAGGCATTTGTGAATTAATAATAATAATAATAATAATAATAATAATAATAATAGCACTCACAGGGGATGAGACAAATTGAATAAGCCCAGAGATATTAGGGAAAGAAATTCTTTCATTTCTGGGGGCATTTTCTTAGGTTATTTTCCCTTATGTGAATTGACCACAACAACTACTTCTTGTAGCTGGTTAGAACTAGTAAAGTTTTGGAAATAAGATGCAAACTCTTTTCCTTTGTGTCTAAGAAAATGTAACAAAACCCTTAATTATTCCTAGTGGGAACAATAAGGCAAGCGTTATTCTCTTTATTACTTGAACATCCTTGCTAATATTGTTTGGAACAAAACTGGCTTTTAATTAAACTTCTGTTTGAACACATAGGCACGTCAAAAACAAAAGTTGTGTCCTTCTTCCTTTTGGCAGCTATAACGTTTTCAGTCCTTACCATTCCACAGAACTTTGCACTGAAATATTTTTCAAACCCGCGCATTTCTTGTGCCAAAAAATAGAACAGTGCATTCAGTATTGTACGGTAATTCATTTTATTATTCTAAGTTTCAACTACATACTTGCTGACACAAAAAGATACCCTACCATGAGGGGAAAAATAAGAACAATAGAACTCAAGGTACAAAAACTTTTTCCTGACTTTGGAGTTTATAAAGACCACAACTTCAGTAGGCTTTCAGGCTGCCCCTGCCTCCCCACCCCGTTCTAATTTGCAGCATTCCACATCACTAGTCATTAACAACCCTGCGCTCTCTTCAGCGGCACAGTGAAAGACCGGTCACATCATTACAAATAAACAATCCCTTCTTCCCTTGAAAGAGTGACACATTATTCTGAGCACGTCTGCTCCCTGCTTTCATTGCTCTGCCAAGGTCCCCCGTGAGTGGGAAGGGGTAAAAAGAAAGACAAAATATCCCACAACGTGTCTAAAGCATGCAGAGGATGATTTGTGTCCTTACTTACGGGATATGACTGTCACTGCGGATCTGCTTTCAGGCCTAGATTACATGTGATAAGGGCTGACCTTCCTTAAGCATTCACACGTTATGCACTCGTGGAGAGCAGGCAGGACACAAAAGTCCTTCAGATGTTCTGGGCATCAATCAAGTGCCCAGCATGGAGCCTGCCAAACTTTCCTTCCATCTACACAGGGGGAAGAAGGGGGAGGCAGAGGCAGACTTAATAAAGTTTAAAGCTATGCTGCAGTATATTTGGGGAGACCATTGTCATTAAAAGGGTACCGTTTTGAAAAGTTCTCTACAGTTTCCACTAGCAACAATGAAAAATTCACACACAAATATAGACAATCAGATTTGATTCCAGCTTTAAATGTTTTAAAACTTTACTATAAACTAAGTCTCAATGGCTTTAGCAGATTGCTATTTTTTTCTGAAGACATTTTATTAAGGATATACTTCAAACACTAAAAATATTAATTTCCTTATAACTATACATTAAAAGTATCTTTTTGAGGCATTTATAAAGGTGATAGAAGAAATGAAACACTCTTATGCTATCATAATATATACTGAATACCAGTCAACAGCCAAAATCACTTTTCATCTTATACAAGTATCATTGTCAACAGGCAAGAGTCCCGAGATTTTGGAGTACATATAACTATACCTTCTGATATGTGCTTGAAGTGTAGGACTTTTATCACTGTTTCTGCCCAGAATTCATCAAAGAGACTTGAGGTAGCTTTGTTTGTTTGTTTTTTGTGATACTTGGAATTGATCCCAGGGGCATTGTACCTCTGAGCTACATCTCCATACCAATTTTATTTCTCGTTTGGAAAAAGGGTCTCACTAGATTGCTGAGAGGCTCACTAATTTTCTGAGGCTGTCCTTGAACCTGTAATCCTCCAGTCTCAGCCTCCCAAGTACTAGGATTACAAGCATGTACCACCATGCCCGGCAAGGTAGCTTTTGAGAAAAAACAAAAAAGTCCCACAGTATTTTCTTCTAAGACATTGCAATACTGCGTACTTACTTATAGTATATAATATGTCCATCAGTAACCCCAAACCCATCAAAGGTGCTAATTCATAGAATGTTGTGTCAAATGATATTTTAAGACAGTAACAATATTTTTTTTACCTAGAGACTGAAGAATTCTTTTTCAGAAAACTATTGTCACACCATGAATGTAAAAATTATATTCAAGGATTGTATACAAGACCAAAAGATGAGACACAAAATGGTTAACAATAATTTATGAGAAAATAAAGTAATGAATATTAAAAGATTAGAAAGAGATTTAAAGGCAACATACACACTTAAAAAAATTAACTCAAATCAATATACTGAGATAAACTCTACAGTTAAAACAACAAACCTCCAGATGACTGATACATGCACAATTCTTGCACAGATGTTGTTTATTATTTGGTTTCACTGTTGCTCTAC
This sequence comes from Graphiurus murinus, assembly GCA_004027655.1. NCBI lineage: Eukaryota > Metazoa > Chordata > Mammalia > Rodentia > Gliridae > Graphiurus > Graphiurus murinus. The sequence goes on along the minus strand of PVLC010002207.1, from coordinate 74,911 downwards.
TAAAAGATTATATGGTCAAACTCATACCCTAGTGATAGGGAACTGGGAGGTAGTTAAAATGAAGGTTGTTCTGTATGTGAATCATTACAGAGTAAATCATCACCTGATATACAGGACTGTCTCAGGCTAGAGACTAAAGCTAAACAGAAGAAAGGTGTGTTGGGGGGCAGGGAGGGATGGGGTGAGGAAGCAAGGAACCCAGGTGAGAGAAGTATAGTTATTTTCAAATAAATACAGATGACAATGATGTTGATGATCAGGATGTATACCATATGGCAAGCTTTTACAGAGTGTTAAGTGTCATGCTATGTCCCTGACATATTACTAAATTTAATCAACAATGCTTCCCTGTGTGGCAAGTAACATAATTCCCACTTACAGATGAGAATAATGAGCATGCCTAATGAGGCCTGTGAATTGATTATGGATTATAGGATCAGATGCCAATTATTCAGTGCCATAATAATCAATATTCAGACATACTTGTACGTGTACATATACATACACAATCATTAACTTAAAGCAATGTTTTGTATATATTATTTTCAACTTTCCTATAGCCATTCAATGAAGGTATTAACAGTCACATTTCACAAGGGAAACAACTAGAAGAATCTGAATTTGTTTCAACAAAAGAGGCTGGTTTCTTCATGTCAAGACAAAGACTTTCTAGAAAATCTACTTTGCCCCACTTGCAGGGAACTAAATGAGAAAGAACCATTTGTTGTTTGTTTGTTTGTTGGTTGGTTGGTTGGTTTAAAAACATCAGACACACTGGTAGTGTGAATGTTAACACTTTGGCACCTGGACTCCAGAGGGTTAAAGTTCCACATAGGAAGCCCTGAACTATTAACCAGATCTGCCAGAAGCTCTGCTTTAAAGGGTTTCTAAAGCCATTATTTTCTTTATCAAAGTAGTGCTATAGCATCCTTGAGCAGAGAAGCAAAATCTCTCCTAGTGCCTGCCTGCCTCCATTTATACAAAGTGGCACAAACTTTCATATCAAAACTAACTTCTTAAAGAGGATGACTATCATTTTTATTTCATCCTAAATCAATTGGGCATAATATTAATGTACATCCAACTTAAACTGATATAAAATAAGTAATTTGAAAATGAAATTTTTTTTTCCGGTACTGGGGATTGAACTCAGGGGCATTCTACCTCCGAGCTATACCCCCAGCCCAATTTTTTATTCTTTATTTTGAAACCAAGTCTCACTAAGTTGCGGAGTACCTCACTAGGTAGCTGAGGCTAGCCGCGAACCCGGATCCTCTGGTCTCAGCCTCCCAAATGCTGGGATTACAAGTGTGTGCCACCATGCCCAGCTTGAAAATGAAATTTTTAATGGAAATGATAATACACTCAAAAATTATACTTTATCTTGTACATTTTCTTGTAACTGCCTTTGAATATGTTTTGGAAATAAGGAAGATGCATTCAGTTATTGTTTGTTTGTTTTTTGGTATTGACTTTATTCGATCAGAGAACATTACAGTACAGAAAAAGCAGACTTCAGCCTTAGTAAAACCTAAACCCTTAAAAAGAGATATAGTATTTCTTTCTGGGCTCTCTCAAAAACATTATAGCAAAAGTAGAAGATATTTAATGTGCATGAAATGACAGAAATAAGATGCTTAAATTATGGAGATAAAAAAGATAAACTTTAGTGATAAGAATGTCAGATAAAACCATTGATGTGTTTTTACATAAAAACGGCTCTTAGGAGTCCAGTAGAAAGATATGAAATCCGGATCCATTCCCGTGGATGTCAGAGTGCAGGTTCCACAGGCATCCCTATATCTAATCAGCTTGCTCCACATTTCTCATCACAGTCAGTCAGACCTCTGTGTGGCTCTGCCTGTCTGCTACTGCCCAGCACTCAGCTGACAAGTGAAAACTTTACTCACACAGCGAGTTGTCCTAAGGATTATGCCAAATGAAACATTCAAATTCGCCCTTAACCAAAATGACTAAAATGTGTATTTATCCAGATGATTTAAGGCCCATTAGGACAGCCAATGTGATTTAAATTATCACCATAATTTCCACTCTGAGGTCTCCCAGAAGTTTATTGTGGAAACACTTCAAAGCCCTCAATACATCTCATTAGCACCTCCACCAAAGCATGTGTAAAGAAAAAAGAAAAGCAGGAAGCTCAAAAGGAGTTACTGCTCCTTTAGAATCACTGCCTTAAAAAATATTTCTATTTTTTATGGAAATGATATTGTATAATTAGGATTAACAATAGGAGGAAAAAAATTACTTTGCTGTACGAATTTAGGCAACAGATCATACATTATTCATCAGAGTTTACCCTCTATCTCTTCAACAGAGGATCTGCCCCTCCCCCCTTTGCACTGATGGGTTATGTGACATCATCTCTTTGTGTTGATTTTTAAATTATCACTTTCTGGAAGTGACTACAAATAGACGTAGCCTATGGGAACTAAGTGTGAAATCTTTCTGAACTGAGTAAGAAATTTTGCATTAGCCTCATGTCAGGCTACAGAAAACATCATAGGGTTGCTAATCCTGCCATAGGTGCTTATGCCCATTAAGTCCTTATAGAGGCTTCTAAGTTACTGTGAGACCTGGCTTCCTTTACTACCCTGGGCTCCCCTCCTTCCACTCTCCCTCACTTCATTCTAATCCTCAACATATCATGCTCAAAGCTTGTACATCTCCTGGTTCCTCTGAAACCACTCTTCCCTTAGATAACCGCAAGCTTTCTCCATCACTCCTGTCAAATCTTGGCTCAAATCTCACCCTCTCAAAGAAACCTGACTTACTAATCTGTTTATTGCCACAAGCATGCTCACCCCAAGCCTTTCACCCTCCTTTCACTGATGCAACCCCCACATAGCACTTACCACCTTTTGCCCACTATATAAATTACTTATTGTCAGTCTCTTCTCAACTACACTAGAAAGTAAGACCCCTAAGGGCATTAATCTTGGTTCATTGTGTTCACTGGCCTACTCTAAGCACTTGAAGCTATGATTATGTAGTAAGTGTTCAATAAGTCTCCTTTTTAAAGTACTTCTTTTGTCAAGTCCTATCTCTCTCAAGTTCCTGATCCTTGCTCCTCCCAATTACTCTTTCCTTGCAAATCCCTAGTTTCTTTTGCCCTCTAGTTTCGAGCATTACATTATAATGAATTTCTTCTTTACAAGATAAACAAATGAATTTTTCTAAGCCTTCGTCCTTTTCAGCCCTAAGTAATACTAGGTATTTGACTACTTCCCTTCTTAAGAACCCAATTCTTTCAAAAGTAAACTGAACAATTATAATGTACCAGGCACCCTCTAGAAGCTCTTCCTTTGGTCTTAATGATGAAAGCCTATTTATCCAAGTTTATTCCTCTTCCACTCAGAAAAATATAGGTGATTATGATTCTTTCCCAAAAATTTCTTCTCTTAAAGATTAATCCCTCTTTGAGACTTATTTAGACTCCCTTATGAGTAACTAACTTATTAACCACTAACTTATTTATAAAATCGCTAGTCTCCCCAAGAGTCTGACTCTAAGAGTCTTTTGCTCCAGTAGTATATGCAGAGTGCTAACAAGTATGCCAAGACCATTCAAAAGGGAAAGGGCAGACCTTTTCATCAAATACTGGGGAAACTAGATATCCACATACAAAAGAATCAAGTAGAACTCTTAGCATATATCATATACAGAAATTAACTTAAAATGGATCAAAAAGCAAAACAAAAGAGCTAACACTATAAGACTCTCACAAGAAAACAAAGAAGGAGAGGTTCATGCAATTTCACTGAAATAATCCAGTTAAAAGGAGATAAATATTTATCTTTATAAGATATCTAGAGCAATCAAATACAGAAAGTAGAATGGTGGTCACCAGAGCTGAAAGAGGGAGAATGAGGAATGGCCGTGTATGGGTCTAGAGTTTATTATGGACTGAATGTTTGTGTCTCCCCAGATTCATACATTCAAGCCCTAAACCCAGTTTTATAGTGTTGTAGGCAGGGCCTTTGGGAGGGGATAAGATTTAAGTAACATCATGAAAGTGAGGCCCCTGTGATAGAATTAACATTTCTACAAGAAGAGAGATAGAGACCAGAGAAGTGCATAGGCACTGCCTCCTGCTGCCCACCCCCTTCTCTGTAAGTCAAGAAGACTGTCTTCACTAGAACCCAAATCTGCCAACACCTCCACCACGGACTTCCTAGCCTCCAGAAATGTGAGAAATAGCATGTGATGTTAAAGCCACCCGGTGTGCCATATTTTGTTATAGTAGCCCAAGAGGTTCAGCTTTGCAAGCTGAAAAGAGTTTTGGAGACTGGCTGTACATCAGTGTGACTGTATTTAGCACTGCTGAAGTTTAATAAAAATAACTAAGATGGTAAACTTTATGTTATGTGTCTTTTACCATAATTAAAAATAAAATAAGATAATCCTCATGTTCAACCCAGATATCCAGGACACCATACCCTAGTCTGGTTTTAATAAGAGACTTCTCTATATTCCTGTCCCCATCTTCATCCTCTACATTATTGTTAGTGATTAGCTACATAAACCCTCAAAGACAACACATCACCTCTGTATGTAATCCCAGTTCCTATAAACACAAGCACCTCACTAATTCTCAAATCCCATCCCTTATGCACTCCATGCTCCATTATAACATTCTACTTCCAACTGCAGTCTTCTCTGACGTGCCGTTTTCTCTTTCAGCTCTCTTCAATTCCATCCAGCAGGACTGTCCTAAATATACCCTAGGCACTGAGCATGGAAAGAGGATAAAATATGTGGATTAAGAAAATGTTTCTAGAGCCGGGCGTGGTGGCGCATGCTTGTAATCCCAGCCTTCGGGAGGTTGAGAGAGGAGGATACGGGTTCGAGGCCAGCCTCAGCTACCTAGTGAGGCACTCCACAACTTAGCACGACCCAGTTTCAAAATAAAGAATAAAAAATAGGGCTGGGGGTGTAGCTCGGAGGTAGAATGCCCCTGAGTTCAATCCCCAGTACCGGAAAAAAAAAAAAAAAGAAAATGTTTCTATTCAAGAGAACTTAAAAATACATACTCATACAGAGATTACTCCAATTATTCTGCTGTATACTTTAGGTCTAACACAAAATTACACATTTGTAAACATGTATAGGTTTGCTTCTTGAACTTTACTTTTTAAATTTCTTCCATTCTTTCAAAACTTTTCTAACTGATATGCCATATTTGGACTATAATTTTTACCTCATATTAGTATTTTAATAATTTTTTACTAATATTTGTTCAGTATGCAGAATTTCTACAGTAGAAATAGTGATTGTCAATGATTATTTTTGCACAGAAACATGTAATGTGGAAAGCGCATGTTCACCACCAATGAATCTTTTAAAATTTTTAAAGCTTAGAATTATGATGAGTTTTTTTAGAGTAAAAATATATCAATTTTATAATAAAGGGGGGAAATGTAGGTATATTTCTTAAGAGTCCATTTACCACTTTAAACTTAGATAATTTTGCCCTTTTTCTGGTTCCATAATTAAAGTTTCTCCTGCCATTTAGAGTAAACACAATTCTAGCCATGGGAGACAAGAATGACCAGTTCAAGTTCAAGGGTTCACTGCACATGAATATCCATAAATACTCCTTGACAGTTTTGGTAGTATAATGAACCTTGCAATTACTCAGCAGGCTGTCACCACAATGCAGGACATAATGCTCCCAACCTCAAACAACAAAACATCATACAAATAATACCAACCAACTGTTACAGTTCACAGAGGGCTTTAGGGAACTAATTAAATTGCAAGAGTACCTCTTAAACCTTTATAAGTTTGTAGGCAGTTTTACCTTATTGCACTATGCTTATGGGAAATAATTAATAGAAAAAGGTGTTGGCATTATATACAATCAGGAGATGCCAATTAGCAAAATGCTCCTTCAAAATGACACCAGTTAATTCCAGCATGAGCTCTCAGAGTGAAATAACCTCCTTCTTACACAAATGCTAGTGCCTCATTGTCTTTAGGAATGTCTCCAATCATCCTATATATAATCTCCTGGGGTAAATGCTTTTGGCCTTGCTTTTCTGTGGCCCCTACACACTAAAGAGATGATCCCCATTAAGTTAAATCATTTGAATAATAGTATTCTTTCCTTTTATGCTGGTGGCTCTTCCACTGTGGAAAGTTCACCTCTATGCAACGATCTTTGACATACTTAGAATGATCAAATAAAGAGCAACACACAGATAAAAACTCATTACTAGCGACACCAAGAAAAAGTATAGAACACACCAGAGGATACATGTGTATATGTGCATAAAAGCAGGCATCTCCTCGCCTATTTAATTATCTTCGTGGCCTGGGGGCCAAAGTACTAGATTGAAAGCAAAAAGATTTATATTCTACTTAAGATAACTTCTTCTAACTCATGTTTTCCCAACCTATAAATTGAAGACAGCTGCTGTGCAAAGTGCACGGGAATATATAGGTAACAAGTAAACACGGGTTTGTTAAGTTGGTAAATAGCATCCTGTGCTGTTTCCATCACAAAGGGTTTATTGTTCCTGTGAACATTTTCAGAAAAGGCCTGACCTAAAGTGATGGCTCAGCATTTATCACCCAGTTCAAAAGGAAAGATGAATAATAAAGCAAGCTGAGTTTCCCAGTCAAAAATCACACACTGGGGGAAACACATGCAGGATTTGGTGGTGAGAAAAGGAGAGATTGGGGTTTTCTCCTCCATCTTTTAATCAGATAACTGTTTTAGCATTCCAGATGCCAAGAAATTAATCCATGAAGCAATCAGTACTTCTCTTTGATTTTATGATAAAGTAAAACACAAAAGAAAAAATTAGTTAACTGAGAAACAGGTTTTTCTAGGTTTAGAAGTAAACACTTCTTTTCATCATGTTCTACAAACAAAGCTCTCTGGTTTTCTGATGCTAAAAGTATGCTGTTTCTTTTTTAATGAGGTTTAAAGAAAAAATAATAACCTGGATTATGGATAACTTTAAATATTTAGTTAAGAAAAATCTGCTTTTCATTTAATAAAAAGTACAGACTTTTAAAAATTAACTGTAGCATACTGGATAACATCTTAGAAAACTGATATTTGGGATAATTCTCATAATTATCATTTTGATCTAAAATAATATAAACATTATGGGAAAATGTTTAATAATCTCTTAAAATTATATGAATATTAAAGGAATTTTTTTCCTTCAGGAAAATAGAAAGTACTTGTAATAACACTGAGACACTATGATATAAAATACTTGTGAGGTAAGAAAGATGAAATAAAAATAGGTAGAAAAGAGACATAAAGGACATGGAAATACAATTTTAATCTGAGGTTCCACATACCTTTCCAAGCCTGCCACTCCTCAAGTTAGTTCTTCTCCCAGGCCTGTTACTCCCAAATTTCTGGTAAATCTTAAAATTAACCATAAATTCACCCACTTATAAAAATGACCTTACGCACTGCTAATAAGCCCACTAATAAATAGATGAAGTAAAAAAAGATGTGACATTTTAAGAAACATTTATGGGATTTTCCAATATTATCTACCAGATGAAGTCATGGAGACCAGATCAGCCTAAGGATCCTGAAAAGGACCAGACTGATGTCATCCTCACATACCTTCCCAGGCCCACCCCTCACCGTGTTTCCTGTAGAGGAAGGACCAGAACTCCCAAAATGTGTCTCACCCTGTGATGGACTGCACTTTCCCTTGGATGTGTATTCCTTACTTTCCTAAATCTCCATGCCTCTTCTGAGAGGTACTGAAATTGTTTTCTGTCACATATGTCAAGGACCCCACTTGTCCTAAATTGAGATCTCTCCTTTCTGTGAACTCCTCAGGATCTCCTCTGGTGATATCTCTTCTCCAGTAATACTTGGAGTAAGAAATTATTTCTCCAAGTAAGTAACACTTAGAGAAATCAGGCTTAATATGGCCAGTAGGCCTGGACAGAAAGTTATTTTATAGGAGGGACAACTATAAAATTGTGTTCTGAAGGCTATATGCCTTTCTGTAATTTTAGGATTGATCCTAATATAATTTAAGCTTGGATTCCTAACCAGAATTTCAGAATCACATAAATTGTATTTATTTCTTAAATGTTATAAATTAAAAATTAAAATATAAGCCTGCACATAATAGAGCTATGTTCCAAGTTCTATAAAGTGAAGATGTACTGTACACAGCAATTAATGAAGGGGCCCTGACGTACCATCAAGTGTACTTGTAATACAAGTTACAATTGTAAACCCATGCTAGCTATAATAAAAAAAAAAAAAAGCTTAACAATCATGTTTGCTGACTTAAAATAACATTAAGGCTTTATCGACTCTTCCAAATTCACAGCACAAATTGGAGTAATGTTCTTTATCTTGATAAACTATCCTATTATAAAGGATATTAAAGAAACACTCCAGAAAACTGACACTTTGATAAAAGTTCTACAATTAATATTCAAAAAATAGACTTATGTTCAAGAAATGATTTCTGAAAATCAAGAAAATGATTTCTGTTCCTAATGAATATGATGCTTCTGAAAATCACTTTCAAATGTAAAAGTCAACTCTAAAATGTGTTCCATCCCCCTTCTTCTCCTTTTGACTGTGTCCTGGAACCCACTGAAGCAGAAACTTCTAATAACTTCATTAGATAAAGATGACTAAAAACCAACTCAAATGAAAATACTATCAAGATAATTCATACTTCCATACTCAATAAATAAACTATTAACTTAGTGTCATTTTTACCTCTTACAATAGATATTTTCTGTTCACAAATTCATGAGGTCCTTCTTGACTACTCTCTCTCTCTCAGGTCTAAAGTCCAATCTGTTATAACAAGACCTGGTAGCACTATACCCAGAGTAAATCTCAAATTGAACCACTAATGTAAAACATCTAGACCAAGTCAACACTAAACACCTCTCATTATCACAAAGGAAAAGGGAGGTTTATTTTTCCTTCTTTTATTTCTTCTCTTTTCTTCCTTTCCCTTCCCTCCCCTCTCCTCCTCTCCCCTCCTCTCCTCTCCATATCCCTTCCCCTTCCTCCCCCTCCCTCTTTTCTTTCTTTCTTTCTTTCTTCCTTCCTTTCTTCTTTCTTTTTGTAGTACAAGGAATGGAATTCAGGGGTGTTCTACCTTAAGGTTATACCCCCAGATCTATTTTATTCTTTATTTGGAAGCAGAGTCTTGCTAAGTTGTTGAGAGCCTCACTAAGTTGCTGAGGCTGGCTTTGAACCTGTGATCCTCCTGCCTCAGCCTCCTAATACTGGGATTCCAAGAATGCACCACCACCCCTAGCTAAAAAGGGAGCTTTGCTTTCTAAAAGCAAGATTGGATAAGCTAAAGTTACTTTTCTTTCTGATAAAGAATATGCAGTAGAGAAATGCAGACTCCAATATATTAGCTACTAGAAGGTTCATTAAAGTGGCTAAGAGTTTTGGCATTATGGGCAAAACTAAGGATCCAGTAATTCTGAGCTCAACAGTACTATTAATAACTAGGGTTGCCATGTTGGGTTTTAAATGTATTTTTGGTGAGTCCTTTTGGAAAGTGCCTAAGACTAAAGGTTACAGATCTACTGCAATTCTGAGTAGGTCATTTAATCTCTCTAACCTTCAGTTTTCACAATAAAACCACAGTCCCCTTATGCCTCACAATATTGTCACATTGAACAAATCATATATCATATGTGAAAGCTTGTAATTCATAAGAAATTGCCCAAATTAAAGTCTTCACATTAAACCTTGCTGTAATTTACACTTTCTCATGCATGTGTATAAACTTGCATATATTAAAAGATACCGGGAAAAAGCAGTCTGTTTCATTTTTAGGCATGTGCTTCAAAGTCAGAAACCAAAAAAAAATGTATTACACAAATGCATACAAACACATTTTTAAAGAAGTGAGACTTGAAGGCTTGTAATCACCTAAAGCAAGTTCAAGAGTCTCTAACATAAGAGTTAGAAAGGACATATAAATTTAAAACATTTCACCATACTAGAAGTGTTGTTGGCAGGCATGTTCCATATAGGAGAAAGCAGAGGTCTCTGAGGAGAGGAATGAAAGATAGGGAGAAAAACTTTGAGAGGATGTGTTTAAACTGGAAAGATGATAGGTTTCATTTAGTTTGAGCCCTGTGAGCTTTAATATTACAAATGGGAAATAATATCACATTAAGGAGAATAAAATTAGTGGCACTTTCACTATGAGGACGATACAGGCTGAATGTCTTTAAGGTTGAGAAGTTTACCAAGTGCTGCATGTGTGTATGTCCCTATCACAGAATTATATTATGAGGAGAGACTACAATGTACCAATAATAGTGTATCACACACACACACACACACCCACAATGATTTTTAGTTGAAATTCCAAAACCCCCAGTACTCCAGAACTGCAAACTTTCGGAGCTCTGACATGACACCACAAGTGGAAAATTCCACATCTAACCTTGTATGATGGGTAGCAGTCAAAATTCAGGTGCACTAAAAACATGGTATTACCTTCAGGCTATGTGTATATTTGTAGATGAAGGATGAGGAGTTTCAGGTTCATACTTGGGTCCCATGCTCAAGGTACATCATTATGCGCATACAGATATTCCAAAATCCAAAACGAATCTAAAATCTCAAATATTTATGGTCCCAAGAATTTTGGATAACAGATATACAATTGCTCTGTGTATACGGATGTAAATAATTTTTTCAATTATAACTTTGGCTCTCAATTATAATTATGGCCCTGTTAACATGGTAGTTTTCATTTCCTATATCTAGCCTGAACTCCAAAATACTATTGATAATCTGTAACACAGCCTTCACTGCAACAGAACAGCGTATCTTCTTTTCCTGTGTCAGAAACAGATTGTACTGCATATTATTGGTTTCATGACATATACTATTTTAATGTCATCCTAAGAAAGTTACATTTAAAAACTCAATTCCCATCATCTTTTTTCTAAACTCAAACTTTAGTAATTTCATCAATGCCACAGAAATAGCCTCTGCTCGTACATGCACTTGTAAATATCGTAAGAATAAAAACAGTTTCCAGCCATAGGAAATAACATTAAAACTATGTAGACTAGGAATATTGTGTAAATTTTTAAGAGAATTAATATATAAATAGCAGAGGCACCTAGAACTTCAATACAATTTCCTTCAGTTTCATATCTTGCTTCACATACATATTAAACAGTGCCAATATTCATTCACAGGAAAAAAAAAATGTCAAATGATTACAAGTGATTTCTACTATCATTCAAAAAGAAGTATACTCTAATAGTATTAAGATAAATACTAATTAAGATGGTCGCTTATACAATGTGGTCAGAAAACAAGTGTTTTTGGAACACTTAGCTAGTTACAGTGCCCCCAAAGACACTTTGTAACAGCCACACTAAGACTTGTTTCCAAATGGGGAGTTTTCATATTTCCTTTCCAGTAAAACAAAGTGGCCCTTTAAAAACCATATGGCCCTGTGCTCTAAAAGAAGTTTCATTCAGCACCTATTTTTAGACACAGGTTTCCTTATAAAATCCACCACAGTCACTGAACTGAATGAGCCCCCGTGTTTCTGTGGACAAAGCCTTTGCCATCTGATGCATTCTCTACAGCTCTTCCAGCCAGTGTGCATGTCCTATTTCTCTCTCCCAGGGAATAAAATGTGAAAACAAGGACGACAACAAAAATACTAGATTGTTTTCTCAACAAGTTATTCTCCATTTATTTAGCAAGCTATTTTCTGGGAACACATACATAAGAGAAGCCCTTGCCACCTGGAATAGCTCTTTAGATACAACAGGCTTTGCCAATGACACCTGAGAATTGGACCAGGTCAAGGATCAAACATCTCTACCTATTTCAGCCAATATTAAAAAAAAGCATGAAAATTATTAATTTTACATTTTTTGGTACAATGGTAGATTGAGAAATATTTTATGCTCCCTAACCTATCTATGTCTTCTATACTTTGTAATGTATTATACAAGGTTTGCATGGTATTTCTGCCCTATCTTATAAGCAATCCAGTAAGAACTGATTTAGTAGCTTTTGATATACTAACAATGAATACTAAAATGTCAAAAAAGGGCAACTGATGCGTCCCAATCAGCATTTATTTAATTATATCAATGTCATAAATGAAAAATAATGAGCAGTTGAAATGTCAAACGTTTAAGTTGAAATAAAATTACTGTTTTGAGAGTAACTAAATACCTGAGTTAAATTTTATCTACTAATCATAGGTTATCATAAAAATCATATATGAATAAAAGATGAGGACAATTTTTTCAGATAAGATGAACCAAGGCTTGAATTTAGCAGCCAGGTTACAACTCCTCTTTGAAATCTCTGACACATAACTACTTCACTCCAAACAAATGATGCAAAGCCTATAAACAAAAAAGCTTGCAATAAGACACAGCACCCCATTCACACCAGATTTTTTCTAGGTGAACTAAGTACTGTACTCTTCCATTTTTCATAAAAATGTAGTGGGAAGTGAAAGAAAAAGCCATAGAGAATTTATAATTGATATTTCTCATGATATTTCAGATGCTTGTCCCCCATAAGTCACTTTTTATTTCTGTAGAATAATTTATAATCTGCAAAGGAAAAAAATTAAAGTTAAGAATGTGTTAGTGTTAGCCCATACAACTCAATACACAAATATTCACATAGGATTATTTTTCTTAGTGTATACAGCATCTCTTTAGGAAGCTTCAGCATCTTCACAATCCAGGGAATAGAAATGAGATGGCATTTTGTCAGAAGAAGGCACCACTTACTTAGGGCAGGTTGCTCAATCCCAGCAACGTAAACATTTGGAGCTGAAAAATTCTTTGGGAGGTAGGACATAACATTACATCTTAGGATGTTAAGCAGTGGACACTTCTACTCATTAGAGGCCAGCAGCACCCCTCCCCATGGTGAAAATAAAAGTTTCTAGATATCAACAAGCATCCCCTGGGGGGACAAAACTGCTTTTGGGTAGAAAACCACAGATTTAAGGCAGTGGACATTCATTCATTCATTCACTCACTACTACTCAGGTTTGAAACTAGGGGCACTCTACCTCCAAGCTATACCCAAGCCCTTTTTCTAAAACAGGAGCTCACTAGGTAGTTGAGGGTCTCCCTAAGTTACCATGCTCTGCCCTCAAAGCTGTGATCCTCCTGTCTTGGTCTCCTCTCGAGTACTGGGATTAAAGGCATGTACCACCATGCCTGGCCAGAATTTCATTTTAAATGTAAATCTGAATTAAGACAGAGCAAGAGTATCTAGTTAGACACAAACATATTATAATCAAATTCCATTACTGTGTAATAAACTGTAAAGTGTATAACACCTAAGCTCGAACAAACTTATACTTTATCTTCAATAACATTTTTAAATTTTATTTCTGATTTTCCAAAAATATCATCCAATTAAAATGTTTCTTTTCACCATTTGAGGAAGATTTATTTTGCTTTTGGTCTGGCCCAAAAGGTTAGGTATAAGTACAGGAAGTTTTATCTGAAAAATGAACATGTACCAAGTCTTATAAATTGGACCTAGTGCTATTTCCTATCATAGCTCCTGTTTGTTTACATTGGAGTTCTTATAAATTGGGTGTTATATCCTTTCCACTAAGTTTCAAGGTATTAACAGCCAAGAAAATTTTTTTTCTACTTCTTCCTCCCTCATTTTCTCCCTCAAATAAATAATGCACTACATGGATCACCAGTCCCCAAACTTCAAAACTGCTAATGTGGTGAATTTATTTTACCTACACCTACCTTCATACTTGAAAGCATAACAGTCTCTTTAAAACAGAAATGAACAAAATGAACGTCATATAGTAGGCACCTAACATTTCCAAGAGAATCATTTATCTAGTCATTTCACAGCTAAACCTTGAAAATTCTTAAGTAAAGCAGTTCCATTTATTTTGATGTCCTGCCTAGGCTCTTCCTTCCAGAGAAAACATTACTCTAATATTTTCATCCATTAAGTCCTCTTAAAATTAAATGTCTCTAAACAAAATTTCTTACTCTCAGTCAAAAAAAGAGGGGGGGGCACAATTGAAGCAAATTTCTTTCATTTCTTTGGATTGAGTTATACTTGTTTTAAAGAAGCAAATGGCCTCCATTAGTAACTTGCATTTGTATGGATTAGTAACCGCAGTCATAAAACCGCAAGATGTAGCAAGCAGTATCTGACAGTTGTCCTTGACCAGTGAACTTCCAGTGGGGTGGAAAAAAAAAAAAAACTGTTGAAAGTTCATGCACCCCAATTGCACATTCATTGTAATTAAACAAAAAGATTACACAGACATTGCTGACAAGGATTATCGAAGTTGAAAGGCTACCCTGCCCCTTGCTATCCCATTAATTAGTATAGAGTAAGAGGTGCCAATTAAGAAGCAGCAGCAGAAAAGGATCAGTAAACACAGCTCTAGCTGAACTTGAAGATTAACTCTTCCAGTTCAGGTTCCATTTCTTATCCACACTCTATGGACTTGTCTATGCAACTAAAAATTGAATGCTAAACTGATTTCTTTGGAAGTTTTGATAAATAGCAGTTATATGGCATCTGGAAGATACTTTAGTTGTATGAAATAATAATTCCCCAAATAGCAACATAAAAAGGTCATATAATTCCATGAACAAGTGACCATTCAGTATTTCACAAGGATACAAAATACTAAATAATCCAGGTAATCCAGTGACTGAAATATTTTCACATTATAAATTAGAAATATGTGGTAGTTAATATTAATTCTGGGAAACAACTAGAGTACTGTATGGTTAGTGGTGACTAGCAGCACCCCCCCCCCCAGCTACTGAATGGCACTTTATAGCCCAAGCGAGCACTTTTTAAAAAGTGCGTAGTGTAAATGGCTTCATTATTTTGTTTTAGGGAACTATTATTAGTCATTTTTAAATCTGCTCTTTTCAAAAACAATATAGATATTTCTATATAATTCCCAACTCAGATCCATACTCTTAACAGTAATAAAATCCTGAAAATCTAAAATTATTTCTTCTCTTAAAAAATCATCATAAATGCAAATTATTGGCAAAATCACAATATAAATTTTGTAAGATTGACAGCAAAGGGTGCCTTCTTTTCTCTGTCAGAAACAGTTTTTATATTATATTAGTTTCATGACATATACTATCTTACTATTACTTTCATAGTGTTTTGTTTAAAACCTCATTTCCCATAGACTTTCTAAAGTCAAATTTCAGAAATTTCACTGATGCCACAAAAATGGACTCTGTCAGCACATGCACTTGGAAACATTATAGAAATGAAAATATTTTCCATCCATTAGATATCATGTGTGCCAGGGTAAAGGGTATTGAGGTGTGGGGGCAGATGAATCTTTCCACTTAGCATCATTATTTCATTATAGCCTTTATAAAAATCTCTTTAAGCATACAACCTAATTTAATTCTATAAGCAATTCTGTGAGTTTGTTCTCATTTTTTCAGAGTGTACACTGTAATGCCACTGGATAACTGTGGTCTTCAAATGGCCTTTCTCGAACAATGCCAAATATCCACGTTTTATTTATCGAGATTTATAAAGAGTCCTTTTACAGAAGTATGATGTGGTGCTTCTAGAGAGATTAGATATAGCAATATCAAAAATAAAATATTACTGTGAAATGGGTAAATAAATATAGAAGGCTTCTGTGGATAGAAATCCTCTGTAAAATTTTTGAGAAAAATACCATCTTCTCACTAAAATCAGTTCAAACTAAAGCAAATTTTATTATATAAGCTAACATGGGATATTTATTGGTAAAATATAAAATAATTATTAAAGAATGCATGTCAGTCACATATACATAACATTTCAAAATGTTACCAATGTTGAAATCAGGATGCTAGTGATAAATTGGCCCTGGTAGTAAATATCTACAAATCTAATGACCTAATGACAAATCTAATTTTTTAAGGATCCATCTTATGTATAGGAGATAGAGATCAAGGAAGGATTAAATCTCTTTGGAATTTTGATATTACAATGATAAAATCAGATATAAGGTCCTATTATAATCACATCCTGCCTGCATAAAACAGAGGACTCAACCATTCCCAAACTTATTTCACAGCCAGGTTAATGGACTTTCATACTATATACAATGCAATACAAATTGAAGATTAATTCTACCCAATTAGTTAATTTAATATTAGTTGAAGTTTTGACACAACATAACAAAATTAAAATAGGTTCACCAAGTTTAAGAGGTGAGGGCTTTTTTCATTGTTTCTCAAATCATGGTAGTTGAATTCCAGAAAAGATTGTCTTTATTAAACTAATTAATCTTGGGTTTTGTTTGTTTGTGGTACTGGGGATTGAACCCAGGGGCATTCTATCTCTGAGCTACACCCTCAGGCCCATTTCATATTTTATTTTGGAACAGGGTCTCACTAAGTTGCAGAGGGCCTCATTAAGTTGCTGAGGCTGTCCTTGAACCTGCAATCCTCCTGTCTTAGCTTCCTAAGTACTGGAATTAAAGGATTGTACCATGATACCTGGCTTATTCATTCTTTTAACAAATAATTATTTAACACATACAATTTACCAGACACTTTTCTGAGTACCAAGATATACTGCAATTAACAAAACAGTGTTCCTGACCTAATTTATCATGTTTTTTCTAACAACATAAACCTAGCCTCATAATCCTCAAAACACCATACCAAGAAACTACTATCAATCAAATCTGTCACCCTGACCCAGTTCAACATCTTTTTCTTAAGCATCTGAAGTGTCTTTTACAAGGCTACATGCAGAAATAGAGACTTAGAGACTGCTGTTGCTAAAAATAAGTTTCTTTACCTAGGCAGCATACAGAACAGGAACTGAGAGAAGAATCAACTACAACACATTGTGACTAAGACTCCTTAATTATGCATATCTCTCCCCCGGGTCCAATTCTTCCCTTATTTAAACTTAAACCTCCCCTCAATCCCTGGAAGACAGGGCTGAGATATTGGCTCTACTCTGCTTTCCTGATGTGACCATATTGATTCAAGTTTCCTTTCTTGCTTTTCACTATTGCCTTTTCTATTTAGTGTCTGGGACAAGTGGCCAGACCTGGTTAGTTGGGATCCCCAGAGTCAGGCCTCTAGTTCAGAACACCAGTAACAACACTACAGGAAATTCTGAAGAGTAAAATACAATAGTTTCTACAAAAAGATTGAAATCTAGTTAGGGAAAATAACATATAAAGCAAATATGTAATTAAATGGTACAGTAAAATGCAATTTTATGACAAGAAATAAAAAGTGCACCAGACATCTAGATTTCAATGTACATAGGCTAATAACTTCAAACAGTGTATCTGTTTTCTAATTCATCTCCTTAACCTTGCTGTTTTCTTCTATTTCATACATCAGTGGTATTATTCTACAAGTTAACATTTCCTTATCTTCTCTTACCATCTTTAAAAACATAGTTTGCTTCTATATACACAGAAAAAGAATATGCGAGTCCCAAGAAACAGGGCAGTCTCAGAACCTGTTTTCTTTTGCAGTTCAGCCTTTTCAAGAACACAGAAAGCTAGTCTAGGGAAGCATCTCTGCATGAGGTGGGGATGCCTATTCCCGTGGGCCCCTCAGTACTCACCCGTACCTGTAAGTCAGCCAAGGAAGCTAATGTCCATGTTTGCTCAAAGGAAGATCAGATAAAAATAATTTTATCCAAAGTAAAATCAGTTGGAGGAAATACACAAGGAACTAGCCTCCCAGGGATCAAACTAAAAAATTAACTATAAAAATAAGATTCTACTTTCACATAATCAAATTGGACAGACATAATATCATTGTTTGGTGGGGAAAATAACTTGAAAATCCTATTTACTAAGTCTGTTTCTCTGCTTTGCATATCCTCCCAACTCACTGGGAAGACCACACAATGTTGCTGTTTTGAAATATAGGTATTTAATTAAAAAGTTACATAATTTAATACAAAACAAAGGCATTTAAAAAACAACATAAACCTCTGCTTTCAAATTTTTCCTCTTGATATCTTCAAAATTATTTTAAAATTTTGTCTCTCCAGAACTCTTCCTAAAATACTTTTTTCCTTACTTATGATAGATACATATTTCTTTCTATGGGAAACAGAGTTACTATTAATTATTAAGAAGCTCCTTTCTCAGAAATTTTACTCCTTCCTTCAAGTACTGTTTCATTATAGCATCTTTGTATAAATACTGCCTGTGTTATAAAAGTCTATATTTAAGATATAGTAAATGAAAGACAGATGTTTAAAACTTTGGGTCCACAATGAAGTTGTAAATACTGCTAGCACAGTAAATTCTGTGATTAAATTTAGTCTGTTTATGCAATAAGGGTATTTACACAGCTGGAAAAGCACCAAAAATAACTGTCCCTATGCCAATATTAATTCCAAATCAATATTAATTAGAAACAGCATAGGTACAATCATATCAAAGTACATAAAAGCTAGGTTTAGTACTTATGTTTTAAACTAGAAATGAATCATTCAAATACATGAAAAACCAATTTCTCTTGAATTAGTAATACTGTAACTTACTGAAATCACAATTCTTAATTTATAAAACAAATTACTGCCTTATTTTCTCATTTTGCCTCCAATACACACCACCTCTCCAACACACCTAAGGTTCTAGACATGTTTGCATATTCTGCATAGAGACTTCTTTAGGTGATCCTTTATTATTTATTAGTTAATCCTTTATGTCCTTATTTATTTATTTTCATACTGAAGAATGAACCCAGGGGCATTCTACCTCTGAGCTATACCCCTGGCCATTTTTGTTTCTTTGTTAGTTTTTGTTTGTTTATTTTTAAAACAGGGTCATGATAAGACATTGAGGATCTGACTAAGTTACTGAGGCTGGCCTCAAATCTACAATCCTCCTGTCTCAGCCTTCCAAGTACTAGAATTATAAGAATGTGCTACTGTACCTGGCTAAGTGATCTTTTAGTTCCTCAATTGTCTATGATATTCATGGAGATATATACATTCAAACCTTTTTATGGAACTGGGCATATTAAGCTAATGTGTTAAGAAGAACAAGATAGAGGGATTTTTTTTATATTTCTTTTTTGTATTAAGGTTTGAACCCAAGGGAAGTCTGCCTCTGAGCTACAACCCTAGTCCTTTTTATTGTGAAATAGGGTCTCATTAAGTTACTGAGAGTCTCCCTAAGTGGCTAAGGCTGGTTTTGAACCTGCCTGGTTCCAGAAAAATTATTTTAATTATCTTTAAATGTTTCATGAAATTTAAAGGTTTCATCAGTGACACTTAGGAATGGGGAATCAGAATATTAAATTTATGCTTAAGGAGCAACAGACTCTTCCTACTTATTTATGAAATATTTCCAATAATATCTTAACTAGAGCAACTGAAGCAGAACAGGCTATTTATGCTCATTATTCATTTTTCTCTTCTTTTGTGGCAACAGAATCCTATTTTTTCATGGCAGTAATACACCCAGCTAAAAGATTATGATATGGCCATTTGATTAAAATATACCTAATGAAATGTAACTGGAGGTGAGACATCTTGAATTACTGCTTATAAAAAGGTACTTGACTAGGAGGTGTGTATGTAGGATTACTCTCTTACATCCATCTCTTTCCTGCTGCCTGGAGTGCTAGCAACCATTATAAACCATAACATGTCGTTCAAGAGTGAAACCACAATGCTAGATGGGGGGGGGGGAGCTGAAAATTGGAAAGAGATTAGCTGTGCCTGGTGTTGTAGAATAGCCACACACTCCTGTATTGCTTATCTCTGGACTTCTCCCTAGTTAAAAAAAAAAAAAAAACAAACATGCTATCTTATTTGTTACTTACATCCTATGCCCAATGTCTGATGAGCTAACTCTTACTAAAAGATGAATCAGTCAACCCATTTTGATTTATATGATCACCAAAACTCACCCTGAAACAAGTATTCCTTAGCTATTACTGAACATTTGAGTGGTTTTCTTATCATAAGACCTAAGGTAAAGATACATCAATACTCTGGAGTTGGCATGTCTAAGCTCCTGATTGCCTAGCAAGGTTCTTCTAAGTCCCAGACATTTGAAGACCTAGACTGAGAAGGGATCACCAAATCTTTGGATTTACCAAACTACTTCCAAGGAACGGGATCACTCCCAATTCCATTCCCTTTCAAGCTCAACAGTATTGTATTTCTTTTTTCCACTGAACTGGGATGATTCTGAGAGCAAAGAACATCAAAAGGAAGAGAAAGGGCACCAAAATCAAGGTCCTAGATGATGGTGTTCTTAAGGGAACTGGTTTCCATATAGTGGCTGAGAACATAAATATCTTTAAACCAAAAGGGCACCATTTCAGGGAGAGCAAAGATCTATTCCAATAGGAATAGAAAACACACCAACAAACAACCATCTACTGGGACATACGAAAACAGTTTTCAGGAGTGACCCAGAACGGATAGGTACAGAATAGCAGCAATATAGTAAATAAATAATGAGTTGAATTTGGGAGGTCAAGATGATTGTACTTACACAAGGAGTTACAGATCACCATCTTTATCCTAAAGTAGGCCCCTCTGATATTTTTTGTCTTGATAAACCATATCAGCATTCAGCTAATGGGCTAGGTCAGACAACATGAAAATATCTGTCACTACTTTTTCTGTGTGTTTCCCAAATCTTTTGATTTGTGCTTTTTTAGGTCTTTAAATTGTTCCTGGTCTTTCCATCCTCTGAATCTGCCTCACGGTCATCTTCTCATTGTATTATGCCCACTCTCTGACGATATTCTCAATTCCTGTTTACCATTCTTCACAGGAAGAGCGACTCGTTAGTAAAACATCCTTCATTACAACTGAGGTGTAGGGAGGGTAACTAATGCATTACATTTCATAGTTCTTTGGCAGTGGAGAAGGAAGGCTTAGAGCCCAGGATCACTAACTTCAAAGCCTATCCTTTTACCCTACAAACCTACAGCCTCCCTCCAATAAATCATCAAACTCGAGAATAATATTATTTTAGAAAAGGACATCTGAACCTGTCACGTGTTCCATAAATGTGTCTTAAATATCATTGTTTCTCAACTTTATGGAGCCAACTTCAACTGACCATGAGCTTTGGAAGAAGAAACTCTACCTCATTAAATATGCATACATGCAGCATAAGATAAACAGTAATATGTGAAAGAATATTCACTTTAGGATAAAGGAAATGGCAGTCATCAATAACAGTGTCTACTACACTACAGGGACAATGTGTTCCTGTATCAAAGCCAGACTGGGGACATTTCAGATGTACATAAATTACATAAGAAAAATCTTACACATAACTGCATACACATTGTATAAAACAGGGATATAAGTAAATTTTAGTCAAATACGGCTGTGCATTACGTCAGGATGTTTCAGTCAATGATGGACTGCACAGAGGATGGTGATCCCATGAGACTGTGTGGCATGGTGCGTCAAGCTGTCTACGTTTGCGCGAGCACACTCTGATATTTGCAAGATGATAAGATCACCGAGTAATGCATTCTCAGAATGTATCCTGTCACTAAGTGACAGATGACTATACTATACTAGCTGGCAGAAAAATAATTTTTAGGAACCCATCTTAACTTGATAAAGCTTAATAAAATGAGCCTGGTTCCACAGCAGCATCAGGATTTATTGAAAACTCAAGTTTTATAGACAGCAACTATTTTAGCAAAAGTTTCAAAAAAGTGCCCTCATTTATTCTTTCTGAATTTAAATATACATGTTGAAATATATTTAAAACCTGGAATACTAATAAGCCTATCTGTATACTCATAATGTGTATATTTAATATGGTCAATTTCTTTCTCCCCCAAAATCTAAGAAAGCAATAAAAATGGTTTCTTAAAATTGAAGACATATATTTAAGAAAAAACTTGTCAAATATGTAGCAATATAATGGAGTATAATGAATGAAAGGAAAAAGTAAGCATGTTGTTCATATTTTTCTCTTTGTCCTGTCAGCTTCTCTTTATTATATTTTTGATAAAATAGGAAAAGTTATTTTTAATTAAGTATCAGTTTGATACATGGCTTTTTAAAGAGTATATTGATTTTTCCATTTCATCTTAAAGTTAAACTTTTTTTCTCAAGCTTTTTATTATGAAATATTTTAGTAATGTCAAAAGGATAAAAAAAATATAGTAAATACTCATGAAGATATCATCAAATTTAAGAAAATAAATATTACCAATGCAAATAAAGTTTCCAATGCAGTCAACTCCAATCTCGTATGCCCTTTCCCTCCCTTTAGGTAGAATAATTATCCCGGTTTTCCCGTTTATTACTGTTATGCACATCTTGATATTATTTGTTACTTGATATGTGTGTGTTTGTTCATTTTTCCATATACTACATATAAATTTTGTGGAATGTTCAAACACTTTCTATAAATGACATTATAAATTCATGGATCTTCCATTAACTAATTTTGATCAATATTATGTTTGAATGATTTAGCCATGTTGATCAACATATCTCCAGTTAATTCATTTAGTTACTAAATATGATTTATTTGTGTAATTTCACAGTTATTTATGTATTCTACTGTGGGTGAACATTTGGATGACTTCATTTTTTTCATTTATAATAGGACAATAAAGATTCATGTACATGTTTATTCTCATAAAATTTTGATCATTCTCATTACACAAGATAATCCAAGCTCAAAAAAATGAAATGACATATTATTCAGAACTATATGCCACCTGTAATTCAGAGGCAAAGATTATTAAAATACTACTTTTAACTGCAATATTTCATGGAAGCTTAACATTCCTTAAGGACAACGGTATAAAATGTTAACTAGAGAGATTTTACTAGTTAAGGAATGATCATAGCCTCTGCAGTTTCCAGTTTAGTAGACAAGATACCTGACTTTCAGTTTGCATTTTCAATTACAGAGTGCCATCAAGTTAAACAAAACATACTATTCTTGACTATCTCTCATAAAAAGAAACTACACCATTAGTATATTATTTTCAAACAAATAATCACAGTCTTATAGAAAAATTCATAATTTTAGTGATATATTCTGAATAAGGAACTACAAGGGGAATCTAGAATCACATTTTAAGAAATATACTAAAGTTAATTTGTATTGAGAAAAAGAGAGAGTGGTGCACGCTTGCAATCCCAGTACTTGGGAGACTGAGATAGGAGGATGGTAGGTTTGAGGACAGCCTCAGCAATGTAGTGAGGCTTTCAGCAACCTGGTGAGAGCCTCTTTCCAAATCAAAACATAAAAAAGGGCTGGGGTATAGCTCAGAGTTAGTATGTCCCTTGGCTCAATCTCCTACACCAAGAGAGGGAGGGAGGGAGGGAGGAAGGGAGGGAGGAAGGGAGGGAGGGAGGGAGAGGGAGAGAGAGAGAGAGAGAGAGAGAGAGAGAGAAAGGGAGAGGCAGACAGACATAGGAAATGGGGGATTAGTGTGTACTAAGTGCTAGGTATAAGTAAGAAATTCTAAACTGTATGCATTTTAATCCCAGTACTTGGGAGGCCTAGACAGGAGGATCACAGGCTCAAGGCCAATATGTGGTAACTTAGAGAGACCCTGTTTCAAAGTAAAAAATAAAATAGGACTGGGGGTCAATCTCAGTGGTATAATGCCCCTAGGTTCAATTCAGGAAGGAAGGAAGAAAGGAAAAGAAAGGAAAGGAAAGGGGAAAGGGAATTTCTAGTGTGACACCAGGGTCATTCTGGGTGTACAGATAATCATAATGTACTTCATATTTCAAAAAGATAGAAGAATAGATTTTATATGTTTTTATCATAAAAAGATGAATGTTTAAGAGATATGTTTACCAGATTTAAAGATTGCATATAATGTGTACATGTATCAAAATATCACATGGTACTCCATAAGAGTATATAATTTTCATGTTTTAATGTATGTTAAAATTAATTTAACAACAAATAAAACTGTATTTTAATAAAATCATTTTAATACATTTTAATTATATCTAGTTTATCGGTTAAGAACACAGGCTTTACAATTAGATGTTTTGTAGGACAACTCTACTTTTACCATCTGTCTGAATAACTCACTTATATTATCTGAGTCTCAGTTTATCACCTATAAAATGGGGATGATAAAATCTACTTCATATAGCTTATTTTAATGAGATTCAGTGATATAAGGCACTATGTTTTCTTGTGGTTGCTGCTGCTTGGATTGCTATTACTGTCATTGTTATTTAGTGGCTGTGTTCAGAGTTTAAATGTCGATACATATCACCATACATCTTTTAGAACTACCAATTCCCTTCAGCTATGTAGTGCACCAAGAGATTTGTTTGGACCCTCGGGAATCCTTTCAGAAATAACTCAAACCTGATCCATAAGAGTTCTCATCTATGCAGGAATTACAATGTCTATGGATGTAGGGTTATGGTATGTGTGTGTAAGAAAGGGAAAGAGGGAAGGGAGGAGAAAAGTAGGAGAGATTAAGATTGATTAACTGACTGACTTTTGTCCCAGGGGCAGAAGCTTGTAACTGAACTACAAAATTCCTAAAAGCAAAATTTCAAGAGGAAACCAGGACCTCTAAGAATGAATTTATCCTTAAGGAAAGAGCCAGACTCGGCAAGTCAGACTTGGCAAAGGACCAGAGATTGATTGCTTCTTGTAATAACCTGATAAATGTGCATGTGGCCCTTTCCTCTTGTTTCAGTAGCATTCTCACGGTTGTGACTCAAAAAACCTGACCACAACAACTTAGAGGAAGGAGATTTATTTGTTCATCGTTCTGGAGATTTCAGGGGTTCAGTCCATGTCAGGCCATGTTACATCTGCAGAACTCAGGTCATGGCAGCAGGAGGCAGAGAGAAAAGAGCTCAAAGGCTTTGTTCTCACATCACAGAGGCCAGAAGCAAGAAAGCAATCAAGATGTTTCAAGGATACACGCACAGTCCCAAAGGCTACATCACCAGGGACCCACCTCGTCCAGTCACACGCCACTTGCCTAGGTTACCACCCAATATATCCATTACAATGGATTTATCTACTGATGATATTACAACCCTCATGATTTAATCATAGCAACTCTGAACATCAATACATGGGCTTTTTGGGGGGCTATTATATATCTAACCATAACACTGCTCCACCTACCTTAGTGGCACATGTGCATAGAAAACATGATTTCATAAAACTTTCAACACTTTAGGACCTAAGCAAACATACCATAGTGCTCAAAATAAAAGTACCAGCAGTAAAGCCGCTCTTCCTTTGCTCCATCTGAAATAATCTTGTCAGGGGCCAAGCATAAAAGAAGATTGATGAGTACTAGATAAAACCCCAAACCTCAGAGTCTACTCTCAAGAAGAAGCACAATCACTCTCTATAAACAGAAATACCAGTAGTCAGGGACAGATCACCATTCCTAACAGCAGCAGCAAAAACATAGAATAAGGATTAACAGCAATGATGTAAAATAGCAATACTTAGTTGAGGAAGCCTGGCATGCTGGGAGCAGAAAGGACACTGACCACTGTGGAGACTGACAGTCTGAAGCCACGTGAGCAGAGGCAGCCCTGAGGAGACCAGAGGGTGGGCTCACAGAAGCTGCACCAGAACACATGGGAAAACCCTGAGGATTCCCAGAAATTGTAGGGAAAAAGAAACCAGAAAAGGCCCCCATCATCCTCAGTGAGATTGCCTTCTTTGCTCATCTAAGGTTTCTCCTTCTTCAACTAGGGTCCCTCCTATAACACGTTTTCTCCATAGCTTCTACATATTAGAAAAAGCATCTGATTTTTTTTTACTTTTTGTGACTGACTAATCTCACTTAACATAATATTCTCTAGTTCCATCCATTTCCCTGCAAATAATAAAATACATAGGAATAAACCTAATCAAGGAGATAAAAGACTTCTATAAGGAAAATCATAAACATTGAAAAAAGAAATAAAATAAGACTTTAGAAGATGGAAAGATCCCCCATGTTCTTGGATAGGTAGAATAAATAAAATCAAAATGGCCATCTTCCCAAAAGTGATCTACAGATTCAATGCAATACCCATGAAGTTACCAAGGTCACTCCTCACAGACATAGAAAAATAAGTCCTTAAATTCATTTGGAACAACAAAAAGCCCAGAATAACCAAAGTAGTTCTCAGCAACAAGAACTATGCAGGAGGCATCACAATACCTGACTTCAAATTCTACTACAAAGCCACAGTAATAAAAACAGCATTGTATTGGCACAAGAACAGACACATAGACCAATGGAGTAGAATAGAAGGCTCAGAAACAAATCCACACACTTACAGCCAATTTTTTTTGAGGTACTGGGGATTGAACCCAGGGGTATTCTACCTCCGAGCTACACCCCCAGTCCTATTTTTTATTCTTTATTTTGAAGCAGTGTCTCACTAAGTTATGAGGGCCTCACTAAGTAGCTGAGGTTGGCTGAGAATCTGGATCCTCTTGTCTCAGCCTCCCAAGTACTGGGATTACAAGCGTGCGCTGCCAGGAGCCAGCCCTTGTGGCAGCAGGGTCAGTGGTCCCTCAATAGGTGTGGATTGAGACAAGGTCACAGAATACGCTCACACCCAATGCAGTGTTGAAGCACATCTGTTCTATTATTTGTCAGTAGCAGTTTTATACTATTTTTTTTTTACAATGAGGCATATAGAACAGGAATTTTTAAAGACTTGTTTTTCCAAACAAGTTAAGGTTACAACACATATATAAAAATTATTTCCCATTAGTTAAAATATTTACAATTTTGTTTTGCCCCTTAAGCAGCGTTCTATCTTATCTTATGTAGTTAGCAGGTTCCAGGGAGAACAGGCAGTGGGGGGACCAGGCAGTAGTGATTTAGATAAACTTGCAAAGGCTGTTTCTAGACTAATGCTTGTTGTCTTGGGGCACCACTTTTTTCAGCTAAGAGATCAGTATCTGTCAGGCCACATGTTTCTAAGAAGTTTTCCTTTATAATTAATATGAAAGTAAAACCCAAAGCACCCAAAATTTCCAGAATATAATAATGCAAAGTGGGATATACCATGCATTCCTTCTTTGGGAATCGACTGGCTTGCAGGACTCCAGTGGACCGAGCCTTGCTCAAGATCCAGCTATTAAGGTGCTGTCACAGTTCTCCACTACAACCAGCAGCCAATTGATTTTTGACGAAGGAGCTATAAACATACACGGGAAAAAGGATAGCCTCTTAACAAATGGTGTTGGCAAAACTGGTTAATCATATGCAGAAAAATGGAAATAAACCCCACTTTCTCACCCTGCACAATAGTCAATTCAAGGTGGATCAAAGACCTGGAAGTCAGGCCAGAGACCTTGCAGCTACTTGAAGAGGGGATAGGCCCAACACTTCAACACATAGGCACAGGTAAAAACTTTCTCAACAAGACCCCAAAGGCACAATAAATTCAAAGGAAGATCAATATGTGGGATTGCATTAAACTGAATAGCTTCTGTGTGGCAAAGGAAACTATCACGAACCTCAACAGAGAGTCCACAGAATGGGAGAAAATTTTTGCAAGTGACTCCTCCAATTGAGAACTAATATCTAGAATATACAGAGAACTCAAGAAACACACCACTAAGAAAACAAATAAATCAATCAAAAAGTGGGCAAGTAAACTAAATAGACACTTTATAAAAGAAGAAATACAAATGGCCAACAAATGTATGAAGAAATGTTCAACATCATTAGCAATTAGAGAGATACAAATCAAAACTACCCTGAGATTTCACCTAACCCTAATTAGAATGGTAATCATTAAAAACACAACAACAAATGCTGGTGAGGGTGTGGAGAAGTGGGAACCCTAATACACTGTTGGTGGGATTGCAGATTAATGCAACCACTTTGGAAAACAATATGGAAGATCCTCAGACGAATGGGGATGAACGTACCATATGATCCAGCAATACCACTTCTGGGTATCTACCCAAAAGAATGGATACCAAACAATCAGACCAATGCATGTGTATCTATGTTTATAGCTGCACAATTCACAATTGCCAAACTATGGAACCAGCCAAGATGTCCATCAACAGATGAATGGATTACAAAACTGTGGGAGATGTATACAATAGAATTTTACTCAGTCTTATAAACTCTTTACTAACATACCAACACAAAAAAATTTATGAAAGTTTTTAGGAAAATATTACTGCCACCTTATATACTGATTAGCCATCCTTATGTGATAATTCAGTGGCTCTTAAACTAGACTCCCATGTAATTCCATGACAGGTTTTCTGCCACTAGAACCATATTAAACTCCTTTCTCAGCTTTCAGAAATGACTAAATTACATTTCTAAAACTTTCTAAGTATTAGATAATGCTCTCATAATATTTTTTTCTTAAATGACTTGCATCTGCTACTCATTATTTCTACTGGAGTCTGGTATGGGTTAATATAAAATTACAATTTTATTTCTTTACATGCACATATATTACAAGTAAGCTAATCAAGTTTTAGAGCTAATCTGGAAAGGTCAAAACACTTGGTTTTTCACTTTGGGATCTTTATCCCACCCTCACTTCCTATTTGCCTTTGCATCCTCAAAATGTATATGCATACTCACTTTGAAGCATTTGGAAGACCAAGGTGAAAAGAAATACTAGAGATGAAAATGATTTTACAATGTAAAATATTTCACAGGAATTATAATTTATAATAACCTTAAATTAGATCTGACAAATATGGGACTAGACCAATCATGGGAAAAATCAACAGATAATTTCTTCATTTTTATCTATACTTTTGATTCCTCCCATACCAAGTCTTTTCTAAAAAATAAACTTTTTTTGAACTGGACTAAATATAAAATTTATTTGTTTTCAATATCATTTCCTACCCTACATAATTTCTAGCAAAATTCCTGAAAAGCAGAGCAAGGCAAAAGTTAAAAGTTAAATAAACAAAAAAATAATTCATGTCAAAATAACCAACAAAATCCTTTTTTTATAATGAGGTGATCTAAAAATTTACACATCCTAGTGTGATGCAACTAACAAAAAAAAGATTATTAGAGTCCATTTGAAATTTTAAAAAAGTGTCTAGAGTACAAATGAAGATTTGACCTGCCTTAAGATGTTCCAGAGCATGGCATGGATTTATTTGGAAGAAGGAGCTTTCCTAAGGGCTTTTGCTTGTCTGTATAAAGAAACCTAGGTAGAGCAGGGCGTGGTGGTGCACGCTTGTAATCCCAGCATTTGGGAGGCTGAGACCAGAGGATCTGGGTTCGCAGCCAGCCTCAGCTACATAGTGAGGCACTCCGCAACTTAGTGAGACCCTGTTTCAAAATAAAGAATAAAAAATAGGGCTGGGGGTGTAGCTCAGAGGTAGAATGCCCCTGAGTTCAATCTCCAGTACTGCAAAAAAGAAAAAAGAAAAACCTATGTAGAGTTAAAAAAGTAGAAAACTTGGAATGAAACGAGAATAATATACAAAATTATTATTTATTTATCCAGTTGGTAAATATCGACAGAGCCTGTCTTTCTCATAGGGAGCGCAGTTGCTGCTCTCTGGTCTGGACTTCTGCTACATTTGGAAGCTTTCTGCACTACTATTCCACTTCTCAAACTCTTAGACACATATAGGAGTAGGAAAGTGAAATGACCTATTTTAAAAGAACATAATACACTAGACTATAAAATTGTCAGAGTCAGAGAGAACTGGATTCTAATCCTCCCTCCTATATTTTTCAAGCTGTGTGATCTTGTTATTTCCTGAATTTCTATTTCATAATATTTAAAAGAGACGTAATAACAACTATTATTTTAAGGATTAAATGAGGTCACTCTCATATATACACATATCTCTGACATAATATTGGTCAAGTTACCATTGATCATAAAATAAGAGAATAGATGACTTTAGGGAAATTGTGAAAGATACTGATTATACATTAACATTTTATAATAAATTTTCTCTGTCAGGTATTTAATTATACCAATATATATTAGAAAGATTATATAATATATATAATATTACATATAATGTCATATATGTAAAATCTTTCCAAAAGATTATGTGTATGTATACATATATGTGTATGTGTATATATATATATATGTACATATATATATATATCTTTTATAAAAGATATAGGAAAGATTTTCAACAAACTACAAAAGAACAGTTTTCTTATATAAGTGGGTAATAGGTGGAAGACAGAAGATAAAGGAAAGACTAAACAACTTAGCATGACTGGTAAGTGTTTACAACACAACATTCATAAAGAACAACAACAAAAAAAAAATCAGGAAAGAAAGGAAGGAGGGAATTAGAAGCAGGAAAGGAAGAAAGTAACCAGGACAAAAAGAGAAGGGATCACAAGTATGCATATCCTCCAGCTGCGTGGGTGATTCTGGGATGGCCAGCCATTCTTCTCAGATCAGCCTGTTTTCTAAACTGACCAACCTATATAAATGAGCAGTCTTACATTAAATATGGCATAGAAGGGCAATGTACAATTGTCCATCTATGTATTCCACATGTCTTATGAAGAATTTGTAAAGTAGTATTTGATCTTAGATACGCTTTTTATCTCTTACAGCATCAATGATTGCCACCAGAAACAAATAGTTGATAAACAGAAACATAGATGTATCACAGAAAATACTTTATTAAATTCTATCCAGAATTTAAGAATTATATGTCTCTGTAAATCTTATGTAGTTTGGGGCATTAAAAAAAGTTGAAATTGGGCTGGGCATGGTGGCGCATGCCTATAATCCCAGTACATGGGAGGCTAAGGCAGGAGGACTGCAGGTTTGAACTTAGCAAACTCTTAGCAACCTAGCAAAATCCTATTTCAAAAGCCAAAAAAAAAAAAAAAAAGAAAAAAGAAAAGAAAAAAAATTTTTAAAGGACTGAAGTATAGCTAGGGGATAGAATGTCCCTAGGTTCAATCTCTAGTATCAAAAAAAAAAAAAAATGTTCAAATGGATAGCCTTTCTATTAGAAGGAGCACACAGCTTCAAAATGTTCACAAATCCAGGTCTAAGTAAAGAACACCTGGTTTCATCATACATGTCTCAAACTTACATTGTACTACGGAAATTGTACCAATTGACTTTATACTGCAACAGCATAAGGGGAAAAAATCACACTAAATAACTGTCTATGTCTACCAATAATTTAAAAGAACTGCATGTATAGTATTAATGAATAACTCAAAAGACTATATGTATTGTATTTTGGTTCATTTCAGACAAATAAATGCAACTACACAAAGCACCATGAATTCCTTCAACAGCACGGTGTGTACTAGGTCGCCCTGCTTCCTTTCCTGTTATTGTCAAGTTCAATTTGCCAATAAGCTTCTGACAATAAACACAGAAATAATTTTCAAGGTGAGCAAACTAAAATAATATTGGGAATAATAATATATCAATTTACTGATGAAGTTAAAATTGGAATGGGGAGAAGTGGAAAAGAGATTCTTAAGTGAATTTTATATACAGAAAAAAAATGTTTATCTGAGGATTTAATAAATGAAATCAAATGTTTCAATTATACACTATATAGTAATAATCATCATTATATTTATAAAGGAAACTAAGTATGATTGTTAAAGGAATAATATGAATAACTACTTTGAACTTTTAAGACTGTTAATTAATACAGACACTAATATATAATTTTCCAAGTAAATATATAAGAACAACTTGCTTATTAACTAAAATGTCTAATTCACTTTCATTTTATTTTATGTTTTGTGTTATATATTTATTTTTTATATTTCTATTGATACATTATAGTCTCACGTCATAATGTAGTTCACAGTGATAGTGACATACATGCACATCGCGCTTGGTGAGTTTTCTCTCAGCTCCCTCCTCATCCCTCTTTCCCCCCCCAAAAATAATGAGATTGGCCTTGATATTCTCACATATCTACATAATGTCAGTGGAAGTGTTTCCTTCATTAATTCTTTCTCCCCTCTCATTCCCCCAAACCACTTCCCTCACTCTACTGGAGTTTCTCCTCTATTATTCACTTTTAAATTCTCCAAGGCAGGGCTCTTAAAAAAAAAAAAAAAAATGAAGTCAATGATGGGATGAAGTGTAGTGTAAATGTTTCCAAAGATCAAAACATAAGATCCAAAGGTTAAAAAAGTCCTATATTATCTTTAAGCAAAATTGTTTTCCTTGAGTTAAAGAGGACAACAGAACAAATTATTTAGTGGTAGCCAAACACATAAAAATTAAGACTGCAAATAATATATTTTTATAAATTTTCACATATGAACTTCCCTCCCATATATAATGTTTATGAAGTCCATTCACTTATAGCAGAATATGTTATCATTATTTATATCATTCTAGGGAACCAGTTGGTATATAGGAACTGAGTTCTAATGATACCAAAATATTCATAATTTCCTTTCCTTCTTTGGATACCAGAGCTTGTTGCCACAGTAAGGAGCTTGAAACTCTTAGCTGAGTAGCTTAAAATAGAGATGACAGCAATGGCTGCTGGGTGCTTATACTCATTTCTCCCCTGAATGTAACTTACAGTAGAGAAACAGGGAGCCACAGGGAACAGTCACTGCCTGCTGATCTGGCAGCTCCTTGCCAGTTTCCCGGCTAAGGTCATCAGCAGATTGAGAGAGAAGAGATGGTGCTATGTTAGGCTCATGAGGAGGAGCTGAGGTGTAAGCTGGCTTGAAGTAGATGAAAATTATAAAATCAGTAACAGTTGTAAAATCTGAGGAAGCTAAAAGAATTTTTTTAGCTACTTTCAAAATGATTTCAAGGACAGGATTAGTTCTATTTTGAGATTCTGGTATCTTTGATGCTAATCCCAAATGATAAAAAGCTCTGACTATCACTAGTTTCATTAATTTGCTCTATACTCTGAAAGCCATTGCTCCTAAACTTCACACATGGACCCAAACTGGGAGTCTTAACATCTGATCCCTATAAACCCACATTTATTATCATTATTTACACTGCCTTTGTGTGTGTGTGTGTGGTACTGGGATTGAACTCAGAGGCATTCTACCTCCGAGCTATACCCCCAGTCCTATTTTTTATTCTTTATTTTGAAACCGAGTCTCACTAAGTTGCGGAGGGCCTCACTAGGTAGCTGAGGCTGGCCGCGAACCCGGATCCTCCGGTCTCAGCCTCCCGAATGCTGGGATTACAAGCGTGCGCCACCACGCCCGGCTTTATTATAATTATTTACAGAAAAAAAAAAAAAAACCCACATAATTTCTTGGCCAGATCTGAGATTAAATCATTACCTTCTCAATTATTAGCTATGTGAAATGAACCAACTTACTTTCATTTGGGAGATTCAATTTCCTAATACTAAAGTAGGAAATAAGAATAACTCACCCAAAGACCTATTACAAGGATTAGTAGAATACACACACACATACACACACACACACACACACACACACACACACACACACATACTTGATTAATAGTTATTATTATTATTATTAATGCATAATTTCTTACTTACACAGGTCATGTTTTAACATAAGAAATACACCTGACATCCTCTCTACAGTAATTTTAAGAGGCATGCCAAGATAAATCCAACAAGACCACCTTAGCATGTTTTAATGCTTAAATCTCACTTAATAAGAAACATAACTTTTCTTCCAAACAGGTAATATTTAGATGTAATACAAGTTGAGAGGAAGCATAAAGATTTCAATTTGTACTACAAGAAGATAAGATGAAGATGACTTCACAAAAGAAGTGGGGAAAAAGAATGATTCAATAAAAGTACTGAAATACTTGGTTAATAAAGTTCTTGTGGATCACAGTATTAACAGTGAAATAAATTAAACAATAAAAATTAGAAAAAGAGTTTTCCTATTTCTGGACATAAAATATTTCTAAGTTTTGAAGAAGTTGAAGGAAATACTGATTAGCTTATAAAATAGATTACCTCAAAACATATTTATATTTCAAAACATGTACAAGTAAAAAGGAATTAAAAGCTTATAAAAACAGTTGCCACTACTAGGTCCCTAAAGAATCAAGATCCTACAAGTCAGGCACACATGGACCCAAATTCCAGTAATTGAGAGGCTGAGACAGGAAGATCACTTGGTGAGGCCCTCCATAATTTAGTGAGACCCTGTTTAAAAATAAAATAAAATAAAGTAGGGCTTAGATGTAGCTTGAAGGTAGAATGACCCTGGGTTCAATTCCCAGTAACCCCCCCCCTGCCGCCCCACTCCACACACACACAAAGATCCTAGGGTCTGTGGGCCAGTGGTAGAGCACTGAGGAAAAGAATCAAGACCCTAACCAGGGGCAGACACAGACACATGCCTGTAATCCCAGGGACTCAGAGATTGAGACAGAGTTCCAAGTGTGAGGCCAGTCTTCATAATTTAGTGAGACCCTGTCTCAAAATAAAAAATAAAAAGGCTGGGGACATAGCTCAATGGTGGAACACCCCTGGATTCAATCCCCAGTATGGAGGAAAATGAATCAAGATACTTTAATTTTTTTTTTTTTTAAGAACTAGGCTTAATTAGGACTCTGAGAAAGGAAGATCACAGGTTTGTGGCCAGCCTCAGCTACTTAGTGAGGCTCTCTGCAACTTAGTGAGACCTTGTTCCAAAATAAAGTATAAAAAATAGAGGTAGGGGTATAGCTCAGAGTTAGAATGCCCTGGGGTTCATTCCCCAGGACAGCAAAAAAAAAATAAAATAAACTATTAAACTCCCCCCCAAAATGAAATATAGTCACTGAAGAAAGTATATAAATAGATAAATCATAAGGAATAAAATTCTAATAACTAATAATCTCCTCAGATTTCAGTTCACTATTAATTAAAAAGACACATTAAATAAAATATCACCTTCTCTCATATTAGCAAAGGTTTAATCATTATAAATATCATTGCAGGTAAGAATTCTAAAAGATGAATAATACAAATCTAAAGTGAAAAGGGCCAATCCAATGGAAAATGTTCACTTAAGTGTGACCAGACTTTCCCTTCAACCAGGGAGGTGTGGAAAGATGGGAGAACATAGGAAGGTACAGCACTCACAGGCTAAGATTCACCTTTAACTAGCTGTTCAAAAATTCTTTCAACTTTAAGAACACAATTCATGTTAGGAACGTTAACATTAAGATGAAGAGAAAGAGCCAAAGAGTTCCAATTTGAGGGGGAGGGGAGAGGTTGGAGACAGGCATAGAAGAGCAAAGACTTACCAAGAGAATTTGTGTTCCAAACAAGCTTGTTTTGCCCCTTTCTACTTAATTACTTATATATTTTTAAAGAAATCTAGATAAACGTTACTAAATTCTGAAAAAAACACATTTTATTCTTTATGTTTTATTCAAATGTTCTTCTTGTTGTAAATTACAACAAATAATCTTAAAAAACAAAGCTAGAAAACAAAATATAACCCTATTAGAACCTCTTAGAAACAATCAAAGTCTAAAACTTGTTTCTGTAATTTATGGGTTTTGCCTCAATATTATTTGCCATGGTCTGCTGCTGAAAGGAGGAAGGTTGTGGGGCATGAATGTGTTTGTACTATCAAACAGAAGAGAGAAAACCAGAGGAGTCAGAAGGGATATGTCACAGAATATATCTATATGGGCACAGGGGCCCATGCCTGTAATCCCATACTTGGGAGTCTGAGTCAGGAGGATCACAGGTTCAAGGACAACCTCAGTCACTTGGTGAGACTCTCAGAAACCTAGCAAGACACTGTTCCAAAAAAAAAAAAAAAAATTGAAAAGGCTAGGGGTGTAGCTCAGAGGTAGAATACCCTTGAGTTCAATTAGCCATACCCCCCTATGCACACACTTTATATGTAGTATGGTTATGAGTAGAAAAGTACTATACCATTTCACTTGAGGGAAATAAGGGTTACTTTAAACTTTCAGGAGTTAAGAAAGGATACAAGTGAGTCTAACACAACAGGAAACACAGAATACAACAAATTAAGCTTTAAATGCATTATGCAGAATAAAAGTAAAGCAATTATGAGACAAGAAAAGTCCCATTAATAATACATTGGTTTGATAGTTGTATATTTCTCTTTTTATATGCATATCTCAACTGGCTACTTGAAAAGCTGATGTTTGCCAAGTGGCATCACTCATTGCTCCACAACTGCCCATCTATAGCATGGTAGAGTGGAAGAAGAGTTTTCAGGTTCCACTTCCATAATTAATTTATTCTTTCCTTGGGTTCTATGAATTTTATGCGATGCATAATTATAGAATAATTTTGATTGGCAAGGTAAGCTGCTAACAATAATAAAGTAAGACTTTATTATTTTGGTAAAATTGTTAATACCTCAATCCACCCACAAAGTTCTTTGATCTTTTCTTGGTGGTGGTGGTGGTATTTGGCATGTTTGTTTTTGCTATATTCCTTTAATATGGAGGCAAATTTGGATTTCTTTTCCTCTTGGCTAATGGGAACTAGGTACATTTCTACATCCATGATCAAAGATAACTCCAACCATCCCAGCCTTATTATTTGATATGCCAGTAACAGCTATAAAGTTTGTACCTATATTTTTTGCATGGGATAGTTATGTGGGCAAAATATCTCTGAAAAGAACTTCAAAATTGAATAGTGGTCCATTCCAAGCAATTAAAAGGTTACCGAATTTCCCTACGAAAATACTAATCTTGTTTTCATTCCTGAGACAGATACAATTCAAGGTTAAACAAACAAGAGTCATATTCAACGTCTGGAAGAGGTTTATAAAGGCTGAAATAGTAGGAGAACTTACTGATCTAGAGTACACTAAGAAGTCAAAATAATCAAAATGAGAAAAACTATAAATTATTCTAAGTTGTGCATGAAGCTTTACATTTGTCTCTAGTATACAAAATACTTCATATACAAAGTACTTTCATGTATGACAGGTAAATAAAACATAATTAAAGATGAAATAATTTTTATTTTTATTGAGCATCAGAACTGAAAGAAACAGCTGCTATTTCTCAACCAGTCTTTTAAACATTGACTTCCCTTTCTTTCAACATTACTATTTCGAGAAGCAAATTCTTCTAACTAAAATGGCGTATCTCACCATTCAGGTTTGAGAATTTTTTAAGCCATAATTTTCTACTATTGCCCTAAAATGCTATCTCTGCAACAGGATATAAAATTTGAGGATATATCTGTATTAGTAACTTGGGGAGCAGTTCCACTCTGTGATTCTCTAGGATTCACAAGGATAGACCTCAGGTTCTCTCTTGGTCTCTCAGTAAGTGTGACACTTCTCACTTTGCTAGCAAGCGTATTGTTTAACTTATCATAGTAGCCCATGTGGCACCAGGGACTAGCTGATTATGTTGGCAGATTTCATCAAATTGAGTAAACAACATTTTGGAATAAATCTTCTGAATTTGCATTGCCAAACAACATAATTTTGTACTTCTGCTTAAATTTCTACTTGCATGGACACACACACACATACACACACTTCAGTGACTGATGCCAAGAAGAAAAATAAAATAATTTTTTTAAAAAGCATAGCTACTGCCTTCAGTGTATTTACTATCTTCTTGAGGCATTTTCCCTCCAACTGCACTGAACTTTTAAATTACATTAAAATAAAAGGGCTACTTAAAGAATGTGTTTAACATAAACATGATAAAAATTCTTGTTTCCTTCAAATTCTGGAACATTTGTTATTATGCTAGCTCTTGGGGGAGTATAATTAAATCAATTTAAAAATCTGGCCACAAGTAGCTTATAGTCTCCTGTGAGAAAAGAAGCACAAGAGCCGGGCGTGGTAGCGCACGCTTGTAATCCC
This sequence comes from Graphiurus murinus, assembly GCA_004027655.1. Taxonomy (NCBI): domain Eukaryota; kingdom Metazoa; phylum Chordata; class Mammalia; order Rodentia; family Gliridae; genus Graphiurus; species Graphiurus murinus. The sequence goes on along the minus strand of PVLC010002207.1, from coordinate 37,135 downwards.
AGCATTCAGGAGGCTGAGAATGGAGGATCTGGGTTCGCGGCCAGCCTCAGCTACCTTGTGAGGCACTGCACAACTTAGTGAGACTCGGTTTCAAAATAAACATTAAAAAAAATAGGACTGGGGGTGTAGCTCAGAGGTAGAATGCAACTGAGTTCAATCCCCAGTACCGCAAAAAAAAAAAAAAAGAAAAAAAGAAAGAAAAGAAGCACAAGACAATATAATATGAATTTTTGCAAAGTACTAGGACAAAGGTCTATACATAAGGCCAAGTTGCAGAGGCTAAGAGTGGACCAAGCCAGCTTCCTGTGGAGGGATGCTTTCGCTGAGACTACAAACAAAGATCGGGAAGAGGGCCTTGGAGATGGAGAGGGCAGAGTAAACAGTTCCAGAGAGAAGCAGCACTATGGGAGTTGCTCTGAGAAATACAGGATACTGAATATTGTTAGGGCATGAAAAAGAGTAATACTCTCTTGAGTGGGCAAGAGATATAAGTAATATTCCAGAAAGAATGGCACAAGGTGAATATAGAACAAAAGTAGCAGCTACACGAAAGAGAGTCCTATAGTATGGAGAAGCCTGACATTTATCTGTGAGCAACAGGATGCCAGCGATGAGGGGTTTTGCAGGAAAGCGATGTTTCCAAATGAGAGTGGGGACAGTGAGATCCATTAAGAGGCTAAAATTAACATCTTAAGATAAATTTACTCACCTTGTTTCAATAGATACTTAACACATAATGCAGTGCAAAAGGCACCACATTCATTTTTAATAATATGCCTGCATAAAAATGTCATTTAAAAATATAATAAATCACCAATATCAGGATTGGCAATTAATCTAAAAACAATACCAAGAAATTATTTCAAGCTTTAGAAACACCTAAACAATATATAACCCACAACCCACTTTAAAAATCATCAATCAATTTAATATTTTTCCTATTATTTTCTCCCTCTAATCATAGGGAAAACTTTCTTTAGTTTCTTTTTATTGTAGTGATTTATTTGCCCTATTTTCAGCTCAAACTTTCAACATAGTACTAAGAAACAAGATGCCAGAAGGAATAAAATATAATAAAAAAGGATAAGCAATATATTTTTATAATATATAAAGTAAAAAACGAAAAGATACTAAATAAAGAAATGATATTATAATCTTGACCATGACATAGTACCCAAAGGCAGGAGCAAAGAAAAATTTATTGATGAACTTAGCCAAATTTTTTAAATGGGAAATATCCATCCTGAATCAACCATGTATGTTTTTTTCAAAATAAACATAGTAAAAAATCCAAATGAAACCCACTAATAAGCTGATAGGCAGAACTTGAAAAAATAAAAAAGAAAAGTTTGATTCAGAGAATAATACAAGCATTAAATAAATGTTAAAATACACTTCAAATTTAGATATCAATTAGATGAGCTTTAAAGCATTTATGAGATAATAAATTTTATTTTGAAACATTTTGCATCATTGTAAAAATTATACATGCTTTCAAGAAAAGTGACATTGCAGAACCATTGGCCTCATTTTAAGATATTTAACTGACCTTTAGACCTAGTCCATCTGCCATTTTGATCTTATCTATCTCATTTTGGAATAAGCTGATTTCTGTACATTTACCCTAACATAAAATCTGTGCCACAGGATTAGCTATTCCTTATATCTCTACTGACCTATAATCTATACTGACATGTTACTTTTGTTTTTAATCTAAATATGTAATGAAAAGTCCTTTGAATAATTATCATTTATAATCTAACCTAAAAATTAAAAGTATCACACTAATGCTGATAGTTCTACAATCCAAAAAGACAAATAGACAAGGAAACTTTCACTATGTCAGTACATAAATTTCATCTTGTTACTGCCATAGGTCTAGTGAAGCAATATATTTACTTTCTAATCCGGGGTAAACAGAGAAGTATATAAATTTCATGAGTGTTCTAAATCAGAAAAGATATAGAAAACAATGTGTTTCCTTCAGCATTATTGCTTTGAATGATAATATAGGATGTGTAGAACAATAATCATAACTGGACACACTATAATACTTTGAGCCCACAAGGAACCATGTTTAAAGTGCTACAGGTGGTGACTGGAAAAAATAAGCAATGTGTAGCTGGAGAGGTTAATTTTAGTTTGATGTTTAGTAGAGAGCCACAGCTGATGAGGAACCAAAAGCAAGTCACTTGGACAAGCAGAGACCATCTCCTAAGTGCTAATGTCTTTTGTACCTTGGATTAAGAAGACCACTCATGTCTCAGCGCTCTTGGTTCTCTCTATTCCCAAAGGCAGTGACTGCTTTACTTTAGTGCACTGTCAAATAGACACCAATAAAGAAGAAAGACCCCCATGTTTCCCAGGTTCCCAGCTTCCACATTTTGACACTATCTACTACATCTTCACCTGTTCATCTATTTCCCTTACAGTACATTTCCAGTCTAATCACTACTGCAAACTGAACTGGTACTAATGTTTAGATACAAATATAAAAACAAATAGGAAGGTACCAACTGGAAGACTTCAAGTTTGATAGAATAGAGAAGTAAACTTATTGATAGGACACAATATGAAATTAGTATTTGAGAGCCTTTCCCACCACCCACATCCAGAGTAGCATGAACACACAGAGTTTACTCAGCAGCAGTACACAAAATGACTCTGTCACCGAGAACATTCTTGGGCAGCAGGCAGCCCTCATTAGCGTGCCACACAGCCCTTTGCTCAGTGATCAGAGCAGCCAACAGGGAGATGGAGTTTATGAGTAAAAGCAAGACGGAGCTGGCTAATTACTTACCTTCTCACTTATGACAGGCTTGCTCCTTTAACTTTTTGTTTCCTCTCTTGTCATAGCTCAGCGCCAAAGGGTTATGATTCAGCAGAAGTTTGAACCTGACAGTTAAAAAGAATTTTTTTTTTCAGAAAAAAAAAAAAAAAACATTAGACATTCAAGTTTCCTCCGCTACAGTCTTTCTTTCGTTGCCCTCTGTGTGCGTGTTTCTCTCTCGTCTCTCTCTGCAAGGTGGCTACGTAGTGGTCTATAAATATTGACCCTCACACTTGCTCAGAGCTGTACTTGCTCATGGCACAGGTCTGTGTTACTGAATACCGTGGTAATACTACGGCAAAGTTCTCAGCTGCTCAGACAAAGCTGTGGATTGGCTCACTACCCAGCAACCCTGTGCCTGCCTGGAAATACCATTCTGCTGCCAGCTTCACAGATGCTATGGGCCTTTCCTGAGGCCCAAATCAGGCACAGAAGTGCAATTATGAGGTTTGTCTGAAGAAATACAGCTTTCCTCAAGCAGGTGGAGCAAGTGGGGTGGGGTGGGGGGAGTGAGACAGAAAGGAAATACTGCCTTTGTTCTGGCCAAATGACACAATCTAAAACCCCTTATAAAAGTCATACCTAAATGTCATTCAATCAAGCTTTATAAAACTTAATTACTACATATTATAAATGACTGAAAACATAGGACAGCATTTTTGTAACTATATATTGCTTCTCATTAAAATAAGGCTTCAGTGGCTGAGTAATTGGCCACAAGGAAATGTTTTGACATAAATAAATTCATTTTCAGAATGATAGAAATGCATTGGGAAGTATAAGATTAATCAGATAAATTATGGACTTGGTGAAAGAAGCTAAAATGTAATCTGAAAATTATGTCAATCAACATACTCTATTAATTTCTAGATTTATAATCATGACGATTTGAATTATATTATAGTTTTCAGGTGATATAAATAAGATCCCTATTATCTACATATAATACCTACAATGTTCACAATATAAATTATATTAGAAAATGAATCAAGCCATATTTTTTTTACCAAGGATATTTATTTGATTCACTGAAATTTTCTCTCTTGATTAAACCAGTGGTGAAGGAATTAGACTCAGAAATGATCTGATCACTTAATTTTCCAATGGAGAAAAACTGACACTGATCCAGCTATTACTTTGCCCAGGGTCAAGTAGCAAATCTATTGTAGAGCCAAAACTAGAGTCCTTGCCTTACTGCTCAAGGGCTGTGCTTTTTCTAGCAGTTCTGAGACTCATTTTTAGGTCCATCTTCATATGAAAGCTTACTGAAAATCTTACCAGTAAACGCATATATGACACCAAAAAATTAACATAAAACAAAACGGCTTTTTACAGTTTGACAGGGGAAAAAAAAGTGATGCATAAAAATTAACTTTCAAAAAATGGAAATCCATCTTTCTTAATTCAATAGTTAATATTTGTCCAATAAATGACCTCCTTGCCAGGAGAGGTGTACAGATAGGAGCTGAAGAGGCAAAGATGAAATGCAGAAAGATCTGACAGTCTAAGTCCAGGTTGCAGGGGCAAGAGGTGGGAGGAGTTAATTGCAAAACAATGTGATAGGGACCAGGAGGAAGACAGGAGGAGGGTACTGAGACAAGATGGGATTCACTAGGTAGTTCCTTACTGGAAACTTCCAGATCTTAGGGAATGCACAAAGGTCTGTGAGGCCAAAAAAAAAAAAAAAAAAAAAAAAAAAAAAAAAAAAAAAAAAAAAAAAAAAAAAAAAAAAAAAAAAAAAAAAAAAAAAAAAAAAAAAAAAAAAAAAAAAAAAAAAAAAAAAAAAAAAAAAAAAAAA